>MU158736.1:111385-289545 GCA_015888305.1 Antheraea pernyi | reverse complement strand
CTTTCCCTAGACTTTAAACCACAACACCGTAACAAGCCAGGAGTCGAACCCCACACGCGATGACACGAGGGTCAGCTGGGAGGAGCTACACACCCCGACATCACAGAGGGGTGTAAAGATTAGGGTTACTACCAAGAATTATTATTACCTTTTACTTAAATCGTTTATAACCAATGTTTCTCAACCCTATTTGAATCATACCATCAGCCTGTAAGAGACTACAGGGCCATTTGGCTACTTTCCGAAGGAATATATAAACATAATCATTTTATAACAAAGTCCCATAGCACATTACCGATTTGCCGGATAGTGAGTTCAATCACCATGTCAAGCGGGTTTTAATGTCTAAAGCAGTGGTTCTCAACGTTTTTTAAATGGACCACAAACACGATTCACTCATGGTATCGCGTGCCGCAAACTACAAATAGATAGGTATTAAATAAAAAAACGTTATTTCAAATTAACAACGTATTAATTTAGTGGAAACTGGTTGTCCAATAAAACACTTATATCATAAGGAACGCATTGCGATTGGGTTATCTGGGATATATTCAATTTACTTAGCTTGCTTAGTTTTTCTGATGGGCACGAAATTTAAAATAATTGAAAATAAAGTATAATCGGGTGGACCAACAACAAATACCCGGCGGGTTGATTAAGTTTAAGCAGATTCCTTCTTAGACATTTCTAAGAATAAATTTCAGAATAAATTTTCCATGTTATTTCTAACCTATATTAGCTTTAAATCTAGATAGACAGAGTTATTTTCACTGTTATAAGATTCCTCACGACCTGTCCCAGTTTCGCATGTGTCGAAACAATTTAGATTCATTTTTAGCGAATTATTATTTATAGTTTATCATATGATATATAGAATAAAATAAGATAGGTAAGAATTTTCACATAAACAACTGTTTCTTTCTTGCGTTGCATTGAGTTCTTTTATTTGATGTTTTTTTACGTGGAGATGACTGGCTCTCAAGTGGAGCTGTTGGACTGTAAACTTAGATTAAGCCTTACCACCTAGTAAATGATATGCCAAAATATATATATGTCATATGTAATTTACACTATATTTGTGAAAATAGCATCGCAAATTTCGCCAAGTATGTGACTGAACTCCTCCGAAACGGCGGGACAGATTATTTTTAACGTGAGTTCAGGTGTTTCTAGTATGGTTTAGATTAAAAATTGGACCCGGTAAGTGGTGCTGCGGTTGACTTTCACGATTTTTTTTATTATTAAGGCAGGACAACCTTCGTCGGGCCTGCTACAACACGTAAAAGATAAAAATGATTATTGTTAGTTATCTTTAGGCAATATTTTTTTTTAACGAGATAATTTTCAGGTGTTCTTCCCGGGACTTAAATATATGGAAAAACAAAATGGTTGATTCAAATTACGTGTCACTCACAACCAAGTATTATTGACTATATCCGGTAGCGCCGGTAGCGCTAAGACACATCCGACAAGAGAGACTACAACGCAACCGGAAGATTAACACTAGCGCCACGAAATTATAGATGCAGCAATCCTTTACATAAATAAGAACGATTATATAGAATTGATAAATTACCTAAATAACAATAAATTGATTGTTATTGTTATTTTTGTGTTACAAAATTATTTTGAGTAAATTTGAGTAAATAGTAATTGCTTTGCCTTCCAGTCTGACAGATCAAATGCAAATTGTCGTTGATATAACGCATTTTTATGTCAAAGTTATAGTAAGGCGAAACTCTGCCCGAATAATTAGCCATAGTACAGAGTGTTAATTGGTTTCCCTGACTGTACGTGTTCAACACAAGCCTTAGCAAGGAAGGAAAGTGTTGTCTCTGTATATAAATAAAATATAAAAAAAGCCTGTTTATTCCACTACACTGTTACTTCTCTTTTTCATTAATTTTCGTGTACCCCTTTTCGGGTAAATGCCGCCTCCAGAGAAAGCCAAGCGTCGCGACTCCTTGCAGTGTCTGCCTAGCTCCTACCCTCTATAGATTGTAGTTCGTCTCTCCATCGAGCATTTGGCCTTCCTCTACTTCTATATCCGTGAGGCCCGTTCCACAGAGTTACAGTTTTTGTCCATCTGTTATCTGGTATACGAGCCACATGTCCTGCCCATCTCCATTTTAAACTGCGAGTGACGGATGGAGCATCTATTACTTTGGTTTTCTCTCTTATTTTTTTGTGCCGAACTCTGTCTTTTAGTTTTATTTGTAGTGAGCTGCGTTCTAATACTTTTTGGCATGATGTAAGCTTCCTATTTATTTTTGAGTTGACGTTTGGCATCCATACGTGAGACAAGGTAAGATACATGTATCCATTACTTTAGTTCTCATTCTTTAGTTTTAGATTTATATCTGACTTCAGAACATCTTTGTAAGCCCAGATTTTTTTACAAGTACTTGCGATTCGTCTGTCTAGTTCTGCAAAATTATTTTCTTTACGGAAGGATACTTATACTTATAAAGGTTGCGGGGAACCGTTGGTTACAGGCGGCACAGAGCCGTACGCTGTGGAGGACGTGTGGTGAGGCCTTTGTCCAGCAGTGGACGACTATAGGCTGAGATGATGATGATGATGACTCTGTATATGATGATGTCTCTGTATATGTCATACTAATTGACTCCCTATTTATCTCTGTAATCTTTGCACCTTTCGGACTCGCTTCCATGCACCCGTGTCATTGTATTATTTCTTAATAAATATCAGCATAGATCCATCTTTATTTGTCATTAGTATGAGTGTTTGTAAAGGGTTTTATGTGACGGGTGTAATTGAGATATGATGGATCTGTCTTTTTTATACGAACAAAACTATTGGAGTGTACAAGATGGTAAATTACTGAATAACTCCGGTCAACACGAGACTAAAGTTCCTCAACAGTTATCGTTATCTTGTTTCAGGAATTCTTAAAACTTTTTTTATATTTCACTAACTGCGATAGATCGATTGAGACGCTATATTTCAAATCAAATCAAAAATACTTTATTCAGTTTAGGCCCTAAGCCACTTATAAACGTCAAAGCCTACCACCGGTTCGAAAACAACCCAGTCATCGCGAAGAAGCGGCAAGAAACTCGATCGGGTACATTTTTTAACATATTTAGTGGATGCACAGAGAGGAGTCAATTCCTGACATCACTATCGCTCACGTTCTGATCCACTCTATAATATCCTTTTGAAACTAAAACCCGTTTGACGTGGCGCTTAAATTTACAGTCCGGCAAACAGGTAACATGCTTTGGGACTTTATTGTAGAACCTAACACTATTGCCTAAAAAAACTATTACTGGTTTTGCTAAGTCTGAAACATGGGACGACCAGTTCATTACAGTGTCTAGTATTTAGATTATGCCGGTCTTTTACTAAATTCAGGTTTACAAAGTATTTACGGATATCGGAAAACGAGCCAAATCCAATTTTAGTCGTTCATAAGATTTTTTTTTTCATTGATCTCCATATTTTAAAACTTATGAACTAAAAATTTGGACTTCGTTCACGGTGAATAAAGACTGAAAGTCTTTAAAAAATTCAAGATCTCATATGAACAATTAAAATTGGACTTGGGTCATTTTGTAATGTAACGACTGAAATGTACATTATCGTGAGTGAAGCCGTGAGTAAAAGCTAGTATATAATAATGGCTATAACTCAGATGTATATAAAATCCAGACAAATATAAATAATATACTTTTCATACTAGCTCGCCGGGATCAGCCTGTGCATATCCAGCTCTTCGCAGGCCGGCATGACAGCGGCGACAGACGATAGGTAATGTGTCAGTCGGTGGTCGCCGTTGTTTTTGGATTGTATTGTGCTTACCATCAGGCAAAGTGCAGTCATTTTGGCCTGCTACAATAAAAAAAAGCTGACCTAAGCTTCGTTCGGCGGTAAACATTTTTACCTGTGATAAAATTATGAGTGTGATCCGGTTAGTACTGAGCGCTGTTATGATTTATTTCCTGACTGTCAAAGAGAGGTGTATACTTTTACTAAATAAAATATCCACGAAAACAAAGCAATTTATTTCCAAATAGATGGACGTGTTGTATAAGAAAAATAACACCTAATTTTAACAATTGTACCAAAAATGGGAAAAGTCTTGTTTTAAACACTCGAGACGATAAAGTTACGTATCTTTATATATAAATTTGTTCTGTACGTGTGTATGTCACTGAACTCCTCCAAAACGGCTGGACCGGTTTTGATGAAATTTTGTGTGCGTCTTCCAGTGGATCTGAGAATGGTTTAGATTCACAATTGGACCCGGTAGGTGGCGCTGCGGTTGTGTTTTAGATATTTTTTTATTATCAAGGCAGGACAACGTCCGCCCGGTCCGCTAATTTTAATAAGAATTCATAATTATTGTTCATAATATGACCACTAAACGTCATTTAACAATTTAAATTATTTTTTTATTAAAAAAACTACTTTTTATGACTTCAATATAAAAGTTAGACATATGCCGTGTTATTATCAAAAGTTAAATACGTATTAAATACTTGGTTTAAAAAAGTTTCCTAATAAATGCACCGCGCTCGCTCGAGGCAACTTCGTGTTATCCTTTTTCGCAAGTCTAACCTAACGTAATCAAAACGAGACAAAAGAGCAAGATGGCGAACATTCATCGACCGCGGTGCATTTGATATGAGACCTTTTTAAAGCCAGGGTTCAATACGTATTTGACTTGTTTGTAATAACACCGATGCTGTCGTAGACTTTTTTGTAGAGCATTATCAAACACTACAACTTTTCTCTAGAACTCATTCATATATCTCTCATCGTTAAGGCAGCGTTCCTAAGAAACGTTTTCGTTCGGCCGTTTTTTCTCGGACTCACTTTGCAAATCCGACTACCACAAAAAAGTCTTTTCATTTTTCGGGTTAATATATAGCCTATGGCACTTACAAATAAATACTAACTAACTAACACGCAGTGGAAGCTCTAAAGAGGAAAAACTACCCCGATTTTGAAACATTCTTCATCGGTGCTCCGCTCCTATTGGTCTTAGCGTGATGATAAGCCTAGAACCTTCCCCGCTAAATGAGCTATATAACACTGTAAGAATTTTTCTAATCCGACCATTAGTTCCTGAGATTACCCCCTACAACGTCACAAACTCACAAACTTTACCTCTTTATAATATTAGTATAGATTACCCTTCAATAAAGACGTTAATAAAATATATAAATAATCTTAGAAAGCAGACGTGTACTTCCAAAAATAACGCGACCAAATCAAGAATATCTCGATCTTTATAAGATCAGTATATTTGTGAGAATAGTACCGTCGGTTTGTTACATTTTCACGACTGATTTTCTCTATCTACCGCTATATTTAATACTCGTTGTGTTAGAGACTCTGTCCGCGTGTAAAAAAAAAGGTGACTAATAAAGTCATCTGAATGTATTAAGTCCATTTACTTATCTATTTTTCTCTGGTGCTTATGTCGCGTCCTCATTAAAATTACAATAACTTTTAATAGAGTGAACCGATTTTAATGAAACCAAGACTAAATGTTAGTCGAGTATATGCTTTATGATTTTGTTAGGAGGTTTTATAGTGTACACAGTACTTTAGCAGTTATGCGTGTTCAAACAAACGGTCAGACAGACTGACATTTCAAAAAATGATTGAAATGTATTTTTTTACTTTTTTTTAATGTCATTAGTGGCAAACGAACAGGTGGGTCACCTGATGTTAAGTGATCACCACCGTCCATGGACACTAACACCACCAGAGGAGTCGCGAGTGCGTTGCCATCCTTTGGGAGAAAGGATTAGGGGAGGGAGAGGGAGAGGAGGAGAAGGGAGGAAATGGGCCTTCGGCGCTCTCACTGACTGAACGAAACGCAACAATGGCAAGCACTGTTATTTCACGTCGGTTTTCTATGAGAGGGTGGTACTACCCCGGACGAGCCGACCCATTCATGCTGAAACCAGTAATAGCTTCAGCGTGGCTCTACCACCATTAATTTTTCCAAAAGACCTGCAAAGATTTGTTTTACAAAAATCTAAAATGTGCAAACACATTAGATTTACATTCTTACTTTATGTACGGAAAAAAAGGTAGCCTGAGATCTGAATAATGACTTAAGTTACTTTCATCCCGGATATTTAAACACTAATCAAGTGATAAATGAGAAAACCACACAGACAGAGTCGCAGGAAAAACTGGTTAAAAAGAATTCTTTTCAATAACATCTGACAACGCTCGGTTGAGTTTTGATACCGAAAAAAATTACATAAAGTAGTGGCATCTTTACAAGGTGCGAAACTAACTCGGCCGACAAACAAACAAACAGACAGAGCCGTCAAAGAGACCGCTTGACGGGCGCTCCGCCCACTCGGGGCACTTGAAAACTGGCTTTTATATATAAATTTGTACAAAGGACACGGTGCGACAATTTCTGATCAAATTATAAAGACCAAGCAAGTATGTATTAGAAACCATATTTGCTTGAACCTTAAAGGTTCCAATTTGAATAATTGAATGAATAACAAACCTGATGATAGGGTTACATAAAATATCTTAGCCAAATCTAACAATCATTACATAGTATAAAACAAAGTCCCCCACCGCGTCCGTCTGTCCGTCTGTTCGCGATAAACTCAAAAACTACTGAACGGATTTTCATGCGTTTTTACCAGTGGATACAGTGATTCATGACGAAGGTTTTAGTATATAATTTGTCAAGGTTTTTTTTTATAGTCAAGGCGGGACAGCGTCTGCCGGGCCCGCTAGTATGTCATAAATTATAGCCTATGTGTTTTTCTAATGTATTATATAACCTACCAGCTGTGACCGCGACTCCGTCCGCGTAGAACCTAATGTAAAAAAACTGCGACTAATAAAATGTCTAAAAGAATATAAATAAAATGTGAATGTCTTTAAGTCCATTTACTTTACTCCAGTTCTTAAGTCGCGTCCTCATTAAAATTACGATAACTTTGGATAGAGTGAACCGATTGTAACGAAAGTAATACTAAACGTTACTCGAGGATATACATTATGATTTCTTTGGTGAGGATTCATCGTGAACGCATCACTTTAGCAGTGACGCGTGCTCAAACAAACAGACAGACAGACAGACATTCCTAAAGATGATCGAAACGTATTTTATTACTTATTCCAAGACACCTGCAACAATTTTTTTCACAAAAATCTAAAAAGTACAGTCACGTTATATTATATGTATAGATAGATATTACTTTATAGATTTATCAAAATCCGTTCAGTAGTTATTGCTTCAAAGAGCAGCATATATCAATCCGTTCCCACAAGTTTTCTTTAAAGCGTATTTTAATCGTTGATTACGTGGCTTTCTGTAAGTGAAAGAATTTTTAAAACCGCTTAAGTAAGTTTTGATTTGATACAGATCAACTATTGGTTGAGAGAATAAGAGAGAAATTATAACAGTAGAAATAAAAAAAAGGTGTGTGTGTGCGATTCACACACGATAGAAGTGAAACTTCAGTATATCGACAAAAGAATGAGATTAATATATATTACAAGGGTAAGATAATTACAAAGTACTAGTGGGCGCCCAGTGGTCGACATTCGACCAAAGTTCATTGGTTTTTTAAAGTTGAATGTAGAATGAAAAGGGGTAATTGGAACGTAAGAGTAAAATAATACATACAGTCGAGCATAGCAACCTCCTTCACAACCTTTTTTGAAGTCCTTTATTGACAAATGTCAAAATGTCTTTTTTATTTACATGTGTGTATATTTTGTGTAAAATTGAAGCAGTAGTGTGACTAATGCATATTTTAATTAATTTAATGTACTTCTAATGCATTTTATATAAAATAAATAGCTTTCTGCACTTCTCCTCCATATAAACTTTAATTATGTCAAGTTTCACGTTAATCCGTTCGCGCATTTCTCTCAAAAAGGGATACAAAGTTTGAGCTTCACGTATTAATATATAGATGATATTTGTTTAAAAATGAATTGATTAATTTTAAAAGATATTTTCACTTCTATAAAATAATAAACTTACGATGAAATTTCTTCACGTTTTAATCTAGTTACTCTACGTCGTAAATAAAAAATCCGTTCGAAAATAATAACCGCCATAATTTGCATTGCCGTTGCATCCAGTTTCAAATCACAACGATTCTAAAGAAATTTCACTTCAAAAATCAAAATTCTTCTTTTCAGATACAGTCAGTACAGTCTGCGCCAAACTTTTACACCACTGTGAATATCTATAGTCTTTTTTCTTTATTTTTTTATGCCTAGAACACAAATGTAGGCATAAATCATTGGCATTATAAAAACAAAGACACACAGTCTCGAATAAAAGTAGCGCTTAAAACCGCCCGCAAAAACTCCACAACACATACATGGTTATAGTTATACGATGAACTTATCATTTTGCAAATTCAACCTTACCTGAATGATTTAAAATTGTTTTTACAAGGACGCAAGCGACGCGAGACTATTTGAAATGACTGCAGAATCCAAAATTATGCACTCGTTTTTGTGTGCTGGCTGTGAGACGTGAAATGTGCTTCTTGGGTTTTTGTATATCAAAAGTATAAATACGTATTTTATTATATACTAACGGGTACGGCAAACGTTATCCCACCCTGATTAAAAATAAATCTTTGACAAATTATATACTAAAACGTTCCTCATGAATCACTTTATCCACTGGTAAAAACCGCATGAAAATCCGTTCAGTAGTTTTTGAGTTTATCGTGAACAGACGGACAGATAGACGCGGTAGGGGACTTTATTTTAAACTATGTAATTATATAACATCCACACAACTCAAGCATAAATAAATATCGATTTTAGATTACTATAATTATATTTTTTGCTTTGTTTTATCTTAAACTCTTGGTTATATTACGTGCAAGGTCGAGCTTACGGCTACCTAGTATCAATTAAGATTAAAAAAAAACATGATATAATAGTTGTAACATTGGCCACATCGATTTTCACGCAGAAAAATGCAGGCAAAAACATAACCTCAAACCTTCGCCATTGTAGTCAGTATTAGTACAAAATCAAACAATAATTCGCCACATCAAGGACCGTCCGACAACTTATAGCATTATTTGTATTCATACCGACGTTTTCAGAGTGTCAGCAGACAATGAGGAATCATTAAACCAATACACTGGCATTGTGAAGTACGGAGGCGGGGCGCGGCGGGCTCGCAAAGCCGGTAAGAGTTTGTCGGCATGTTCACAATCGATTGTCGACGGCTTTATTGGATTGTTTCTTATCAAAGTTGAGTAGGTATCTTCCTTTCAATGAGTTGAACTGTTCCTTTATTTGTATCTTCATACCTTCAAGGAATTAATAATCTAGATGCAATGCAATTTGCTACCAGTGGAATATTTAATCCAATTTACGCACTAAGAAGGCCACATATGTATGGCATGTTTAACCGATTTTTTAAAAGTGGAACTTCTTTTAGCGCCTTGAAGAATGAACGACAGTGAATCGTCACGCAAGATCGGTGACGCACTAAACTGGTGTATACTTAACTCCAGTCACCACGAATCACGTTTACAGTCTGACAAGGAGTGCAATCTTACGTTTGTTTTATATCAAATCAGTATAGTATTTCAAGTGTAGGTACATATTGTCCGTTCTTCAATGTTATTTTTATTTATTTCCATATAAACGTTTCTTTTAAATTTTCACTTTTATCGTGTGTGTGCGTAGGAACCACCCATTTAACCCACTTTTTAAAAATTTTATGAAATATTATCTATGTCCAAATATTTACATAGACCGATTATTCTGGAGTTTGGTTGAACGATATCTATGCTTGTGTTACAGCGCTACCTGGTGGCAAATTATTGTGAAACGAGAAACATGAAAACCATTTGGATATAAAAACTTTTACAATTATCGGTCGAACGACGTTGAATTAGATTAAGTTCAGAGATATATATCAGATATATAGATATATATACATATATAGATATGATTAAAAGTAAATATTCTATCGACTCTTGAATCCAATATTCTTTATAATTAACAAACTTTTGATTAAAACATTCATAAAAGCGAGAACAATGGGCTAGAAATTCCTTCTGAAATACGAAGTCGTCTTCAGTAAGGAGGCAAGTCTTCATACGCCTTAATTAAAAAATAGCTTTCGCACGCGGCTTCTCACGTTTTATTATGGATTTTGATAATAAAATATAGCTCATATTACTAACTGATAAAAAGCTTTGTATAGTTAAAATTTAAAACGGTTAAGTATTTTTAGTTATTCATTACAAAGAAAAAATCAAATCTTTTTCTTCATGAAAGTACATAATAGATGTAGATAATAACAATAAAACATAGTCTATAGCTAGATGGTGGCCATCTTGTTAGAATTTTCCTGGGAGCTTTTATGGCAAGTCAGAATCCATGATTCGTGGTATTATTTCCGATCCACTTCACTTATGCACAAAAAACAAACTGTATTACGTAAAGCACCACCAATATTGCACAATACAGAGCCAAGTAACACAAGATTATGGATAAAATATAAAGACCTCTACATGGCATTCTAAGATCCCGCCAAAAACTCTAAATGTCGCCTCTTTATTAATCTACACGTGTAGATAATTAATTGAGATAAATGCTTGTACTTATATAACTTAACTATACTTACTTCTATGTATATAAATAAGCTAAGATAAAATTCAGTACCCTTTTTCTCCTCCGTTTGTTAAATAAATTCCTAACCTATTTTTGTTTAGTAATTATTGGTGAGTTTTAGTGTTACAAAGAAAAAAAAAGTAGAAATCTTTAACCTTTTTCAATATTATCAACGCGGCGACTCGAGCCTTCATTTATCTATCTATTCGTCATGCTTCACGCTCCTTACGTCTACAATTTACAATATTTGTACAATACTCCATACAGTTTTCACCATTTAGAAATAAAATAAATACAGATTAAATATCTATATATTAACATGTAAAGAAAACCTTTCTACCCCTCATTATGGTCGAATTTTTACCACTGAACGACCATAAATGAACTTTATTTTATATAAATAGTCTATTTAATATTCCTATTAATAATAAAAGTATGGAATTACAACAATAATGTCTACCAGTCTTCATTTTAATTATAGTATCGTATTATAATATAAATAGGTAATACAAACTGCAATAATATGATAAGTTTCAAAGATCAGTTTGTTATCCGTTCATTTATATAACTTATTATATGATTTATATATACGTTCAAAGATATTCTAACCCCATGCGAGTGATCAAATAAAACATACAAATATCCCCTCGATGCGGTCAGCCCCAGCGAATGTCACAAACCCATGGCGAATTTCCGCGTCACTTAACCGCGACTATTGCGGATACAAATCATTTGTTATCTGTCCGTCCTCTGATGTATAGTTTCATATTTTGTGGCTGTATGAGGCGCGGTGTCTTTGCCTCACCGTCATTTTAAAGAAAAGTGAACAGATGTTTTATATGACAGATAATATATTTTTTAAATGATTGAATCCTTTATTTTAATAATTTCAAATTATTATTTAAATTGTACGTATCGTTTTTACAAACAGATATTTTATGTTCATGTCCCTTATGGATATAAGAATTAATAACAAAAACAATACAATATACCATAAGTTACTAAGTATCTAAATAATTGCGTTGAAACTTAGGCGCCAGAAAGAAACTTATACACTAATGTTTTAACTTAATTATGTAATAGACATGGATAGTTTATTAACTTCTTTAAATTAAACAGAATTCATACTAGTAATGAAGTTCATTTAATTGTATTTCTTAAATATAGTTAATCCAATTGACCTCGAATTTAGATACTGACATATTTATATTATCTATTGATTTTATAACCAGTGAGTTAGTACATATGTTTAACCCGCGACCGCAACTTCGACTGCGCTAATTATAGCAAAAATCCATCGATATAAAAGTGTCTTATATATCAACGTATCCTTTATAACAAAACCTAGCGCCACCTACTGGCCAGTTACTGTAAAGTGGCATAATTTTTTTTAAATCAAAACTTCTTTAGGCGCTACTAGGAGGTAACTGGACGAAAATGCAACGGAAGTCCGTTACGACAATATGGCGGCACGTTTCTATACCATCCGATTAGATAATAATTAAACATAACCAAAACTTCTATTAAATCATAATTAATTTAATTCGTTACTTATCATAGTAGTCTGTTCGTACTTTTCTATATTTTATTTACTTTATAACAAAGAGTTGCTAATAACATTTTCTGTGCTATTTAAGTTCCGAATTAATTGATAGATGGCACTATAGATAATGAAGCTTTGATTTAATTTGTTACTTACTTTCATTGAAACCAGATGGCAGTACGATCGCGCGCCCATATATACATAATTAATTCTATTGTATGACTATTATGATTCAATTTTTTTTCCAAAATTTTTGATTGACAAAATCAAACATATTTAATAAATTTTACTTCAATCGCGTGTGACGGTTACACGCACTCATGTTTTTCTTTAATAATAGACTAAGGTTACCTTTATTAATGAATTACTATTCATTTTGCACCCGGTTTATGCTAATGTTATAAAACTTTGTAGTCTTTTCCAAATGAATTTCATATAGTTTAGCTTATGTTACAAAAAATTTAAAACCACACGAACGAAGTCGGATGTATCAGCTAGTATGCGATATATTTCCACACGTGAAGTCAACGATGGATATCACATGCGGTCGCACACAATACAATATGAGATATTGCCCTTTCAACGCGCATCTGCCACTTATGTGAAAGAAAAAAAAAACTAAATGCTTTGACACGGGCCACGTAACGGCTGTTTAGGACTAAACATGAGTAGATACCGCAGTAAAGCTATAATTTTCAAAATCTCTAAAAAGTAGCTACTTCTTGGAATCTGATAAAACACAATCTATATAAAATAAAAGCAATTGCCAAATGTATGTGCAAAGTATATAGTTACAGACGTTATTTATTGCTTATAATTCTTTCTTAAACTAGTCATTCTTATATTGTCGCTAGTGTGCCCGTGACTTCTTCCGCGTGGTACCCTGTTTAAAAAAAGAGTGATTAATACAGACATCCGAATGTATTAAGTCCATTTACTTATCTACGTTTCTCTCGTACTTAAGTCGCGTCCTCATTAAAATTACAATAACTTTTGATAGAGTGAACCGATTTTATGAAACAAAGACCTAATAGGACTCTGAGATATGCTTTATGACTTTCTTGAAGAGGTTTTATTATAAATGCCGTATTTTATCAGTGATGCATATCTAAACAAACAGAGAGACAGACAGACATTTCCAAAAATTATTGAAATGTATTTTATTACTTATTTCTATATATAAGCAATATCTTTTTTACAAAAATTGAAAAAGTACACGCTCTTTAGAATTATATTCTTACTAGCGGACCTGGCGGACGTTGTCCTGCCTTCGTAATAAAAATCTAAAACTTAACCGCAGTGCCACCTACCGGGTCCAGTTGTGAACCTAAACCATTGTCGGATCCATTAGAACATGCACACAAAATTTCATCAAAATCGGTCCTGCCGTTTAAGAGGAGTTCAGTGACATTCACACGTACAGAAGAAATTTATATGTAAAGATGACATATATAAATAATCGACCTGGATAAAATTTAAAATTAACATCAAAATTTTAATAAAAATTATAACGTAAGGTGTCCGGTCTTACCTTGTGGAGGTAATTACGGATGCTACATGGAGTACAAATCACAGACGGACGGTAGTCTAATTCTGTATAAAATTCATATAAAAACTTTATCTATGTGGCTACACCACTAGCATATTGTTTCTGATTCCATAAATTACTTACATATGTAGCAAATCATCTAATATTCAGTAATTGGTTACTTGTATTTGTCGTCAAAGATTAGACAATAATACTCTTCAACATTCTTCCTGGTATTTTTACCTTCGTAGTCCAGTGAAGTTTATTTATTTTTTCTCGAACTGACTATGCTATTGGTCTAGTAAGGCCTTAACAGCTTCACCGGACTACATAGGCCTATAAATAGCGTAGTCAGTTCGAAAAAAAATAAAAAATTACCTTCACTAAGTTTCCTATTCTTGCATGGCTCGTGCCTGTTTTGAGTTTTCATATCATCTTCAATCACGTCGCTTCAGAATGGCTGCATCAATTTGGGTAATTTTTATTTTGTAATTGTCGGAACTAAGTTAATGTCAAAGAGAATGTATGAAAGACCGTGCGGTGAGCAATTTATATTAGAAACTCTCCATCGAAAAAAAGTGATTAAGTCAGTTAGGAGATCTTTTAATATTGATAAAATTGACAGAGTGACGTACAGTTGTAATTTTATTTCATTATATGATCGTACTGTAACAGGAAGATTTGGCCTCATTTTATGCGTTAGTATGTTGTATAGTATGTAGCAGTATTCAGTAAAAAGGATTAATTAGCAAAATGGAACTTCACCTTTTTTAACTTCACCTTTTTTAAAATATCTATAGTTCTTATTTTAAAATTATTTTTACAAAATCGTCAAATGCAATTCAGCTGGCGGGATTTTGGTCTGTCGTGTAGTGGATTTTATATTTTATTCATAATCTTGTATTACTCGACTCTATATTGTGTAAAATTGGTGGTGTTTTATGTAATATAGTTTGTTTATTGTGCATAAGTGAATTGAATGGAAAATAATACCACGGACCATAGATTCTGAGATACCACATAAACTCCATGGAAAGTTCTAAGCAGATGGTGGTCATCTTGTTAGTTCATTGAAATTATATCAAGAAACTTGTAATATCGATACTCATTTGACAATAACAGTAATAGTCTACTAGAAGACTGGTTGCCAAAAATGGAATGGAAGAAGAACTTGTAATACTATTAACTACTCGAGAATGGCAGTAATAATTTAAAAGATTGGTTGCCATAAATAAAGTTAAAAAAATGCAATTATCAAGAACAGATTTTGTGAATTTCTTAGCGGGATTTTGATTTGTCATTTGGTGACTTCTAATTTTTTTTCACAAAGTGCAATTTGAGCTTGTATTTGCTATATATTTTTAACCGACTTTGAAAAAGGAGGACGTTGTATGTTTTTTTTTTATGTATGTTAATCGATATCTCCGTCAATTATCAACAGATTTTATTGATTCTTTTTTTATTTCAATTGGTTATATTCAGAGGTAGTCCTATATAAATTTGAAAAAAATATTCAACCCCTAAGGGGGTGAAATATCGTTTATTTGATTTTCACCCACTTCGTCTGTAGGTATTTTCGTGAAATTGGAACCGATTTATTATACCCATTAGAAACCAGATATATTTATGACAATAAAATAGAAAAAAAAAGTTTTTTTTACAAAAAAATAAACCGCCTTCGATGTAAAAAACTAATAAGACACTAAAAACCGAAACATAAGCGGTTAGTGTATACAAGCGTGGTTGTTTGCAAATATAGAAAATTAACAAAAACATTTTTTTTTTCACTGTAGTTATTAGAATATATTAAGTTTTAATTATGAAGCACATATTACCTTTCCATAATAGAGAGAATTGGTTGCCGTAATAAAGAAGATAAAGGAAAGGATGTAAAAAACCGAATATTAGAACCAGATCAGACGGCGTTAAATAAATACTAATTAAAAAAACAATGGAAATCTAGCGTCTTACAAAGAAAGATACGGTTACCATTTCTTGAACGCAGTTTTAACGCGGGTTTGGTAAGTAATGCCCCCACGGGCCTATAAATATAGAACCTAGGATTATACTGATGCCATTATTTTCAACTGTGCATTTGGAAACTTTAACATTATTTTGTTGTCTAGTTTTTTTAGGACTAATTAAATTTCGGACCATATCACTTAAGAGATTAAATTCAAGACATTCTCTCAATGTCGAGTGACGAAAATAAACTTAATAATTATTATATATCCATATGTTAACTAGTTATTGACCGCGGCTGTGTTCAAGTGGAAATGTTCTTGTTGTTTGATACAAAACATTTTTTTTTATTAAGTCCCTTCCTTATTCACCAGTAAAGGTATTGTCGAAATTGGTGCAGCCAGCCTTAACCTGGACAAATATATTTGATTGTACTAGCTGAACCGTGCCCACTTCGTTGGGCAGTAAACATTTATAAAAAAACTACTTTTTGTGATTTAAATATATCTAATGATAAGCGAGACATATGCTGTCGTTGACTTTTTTGTGGGCATTATCAAGCTCTACATCTTTTCTCTGGAACTCATTCATATATCTCTCGTCGTTAAGGCAGCGCTCGTAAGAAACGTTTTCGTTCGACCATTTGTTCTCCGACTCCCCAGACATTACTACCTACAACATCACAAACTTCTTTAAGATATTAGTATAGATATGTTTTTGAAACGGTGCGTCCAATTTTGACGAGCTTTTTATCGATAGATAAAAAGCTTTTTGATGTATGACAATTTCACAGGCCTAGTCATTGCTATAAATAAATGCTTAGTTAAGGTTATAAATTAAAAGTTTGAATATTCTAAATGCATATAAAATAATCTGACAAATTTAAATATTTTGAAATAATAAAGTGCATAAAGTAAGAAAAACTCACAAAAGCCATTTAACGGGAATCGAAATAAAACTAAAAATATACTTTCACCCGAACGTCAAGCTGTGTTGCCAATTAAAATATCCAAAATTCGTCACACAATATTGCCCCGTCACACGATTTGCTCAAGTCAAAATTTCAATTACGCACCACGACACAAAAATACATTTTACTATTTCCATTCGTATTATCTATTTATTCTCAACTTTATCTTGATAGTTTTAAGGGTTATTATAGTAGTTTTATGGTGTATTATTATAAAATTGCCAACGCGAGTACTTAGTATTGAATGACAATGTTGAAAAGATCATGAGTGCATTAGCTTTTGTGGCTTACGTTTACAAAGGGATCCAGTGATATAATGTCATCGAAAAGGGATGGCAAAGTTATTCGCTTTGTGAAATTAACTAAATTCACTCTTGTTCTCTCGCAATAAAGATTAAGTGAGTGTCGGATGTAAATTTGTGAATAGGGAACAAATAATTCAATGAGTTTTTTTTTGCCGCTCTCGGTGAATTAGGTTAAGTTAGATGTGTCACTTTCAAGAGTTTTAAACAGAAATGTTTACGGATTTTTTTGTTTGTAATCGGATTAGTTTTATTTGTTTTGTTATCTGTGGTTCTCTTATACCTTGTTAATAGATTATCTCGCGTATTTTTCTTAATAAATAAGTGAATCCTATTGGTTCATTGCGTGTACATATATGCATATATATGGAATCTAGTGACTGCCTATGACTTTTCCGATTTTTTTTATATATTATATGTATACATACATATGAGAAGAATGTAAATGTAAAGTGTGTGTACTTTTTAGATATTTGTGAAAAAACGTGTTGCAGGTGTCTTGGAATAAGTAATAAAGGACATTTCAATAATCTTTAGAAATATCTGTCTGTCTGTTTGGACGCACATCACTGCTAAAGTACTGCGTTCACGACAAAGAAAATCATAAAGCATATCATAGAATACCATTTAGTCTATGTTTTATTAGAATCGGTTCACCCCATAGAATTATGAAACCGCTTACTTAACTACGCGTGGGTTTGTTACTCTATGGTTCACTCTATCAAAAGTTATTGTAATTTTAATGACGACGCGACTTAAGTACGAGAGAAACGTAGATAAGTAAATGGAATCAATACATGACTACATACATACATGACTTTGTTTTTTTTTTTTTCGAACTGTCTACTCTATTGACCAAGCGAGGTCTTAACAGCTTCACCGGACTACTTTGACTTGACATGACTTTGTTAAAAACTGTTTTTTTGAAGTTATACTTCTTTTGGCACGTTAGGGGAAAATGATGAGAATAAATTTTTACGATGCGCGCGCACACCGTCACGAAAAACCGACCCATCCTGAAGTTAGCTATAGTCAACATTTTGTTTCTTTGTATTAAAACTTTCAATGTATTAAATACCTTTTTTCTATTGTTAGTGTCGTTTTTTCTACAAACGTAGAATAAGGCGAAAGATAACATTTTAGAAAAGATTTTTATCTTGTTATGCCAAAGAAGTATAACTTCTAACGTGTGTACATGGGTACACACACACTTTTTTTATATAAGGTTCTATATAGGTATCTACTTTTCTCTCGTACTTAAGTCGCGTCGTCATTAAAATTACAATAACTTTTAATAGACTATTATTATATATTATTAATATTGTAATGAAATCAAGACTAAATCTTACTCGAAGATATGCTTTATGATTTTCTTGGTGAGGTTTTATTGTATACGCAGTACTTTAGCAATTATGCACGTTCATACAAACAGACATACAGACAGACAGGCGGTCATTTCTAAAAATGATTGATATGTATTTTATTAGTTATTCCAAGACACCTGCAACAATGTTTTACACGAAAATCTAAAAAGTAGACACGTTAGATTTACATTCTCATTATATGTATAGATAGAAGATAGATATTACTTTTAAAGTTTTATCAAAATCTGTTTAGTAGTTATTGCTTCTAAAAGCAGCATATATCAATCCGTTTTCACAAGTTTTCTTTAAAGCGCATTTTAATCGTTGTTTACATGGCTTTCTGTAAGTAAAAGAATTTTTAAAATCGCTTAAGTACGTTTTGAGTTGATATACATCAACTATTGGTTGAGAGAATAAGAGAGAAATTATAACAGTAGAAATAAAAAAAAAGTGTGTGTGTGTGTGTGCGATTCACACACGATAGAAGTGAAACTTCAGTAAATCGACAAAAGAATGAGATGAATATATATAACAAGGGTAGGATAATTACAAAGTTTATTTCTTTAAAAATGAAAGTATTTTGATTAATTTTAATAGATATTTCCACTTCAATAAAATAATAAACTTACGATAAAATTTCTGTACGTTTTAATCTAGTTACTCGTAAATTTAATCGTAATCGTAAATAAAAAATCCGTTAAAAAAAAACTGTCGTACCTGAGGCATACGATAGGACGGTTGGTATGTATGTACGTTTAAGATAATAGTGTTCCTAAACAATTGATGCAGATATTTGGGATTTATAGCGATCATATTACTATCACGATATTTCTAAAGAGTTTATTTGGTTTTGAGTACGTCTCACCTCTTTAGCGTGCGTCAAACGAAACGAGTAATATGAAGTATCATTTTACGAGCGTGAATAGTTCAGTATACATAAAAAGTACATATATATCTATGGGTACTATATTCTGACGGTAATGTTCAATGGCATATATAGGTAAGTTTTATTTTTGGTAATAAATCTTCTAGTAGATTATTACTGCTATTGTCGAGTAGGTAATGATATTACAAGATGGCGGCCGTCTTGTTAGAACTTTCCAGAGAGTTTTTGTGGCAAGTCAGAATTCATGTTCCGTGGTAATATTTCTCATCCACTTACCTGTGCGTAATACCTGAACTATATTTTGCAAAACAACACCAATGTTACAAAATACTAGCGGACCCGGCGGACGTCGTTCTGCGTTGATAATAAAAATGTCCCAAAACTCAACCGCCACCTACCGGGTCCAATTATGTTTTTTTTTTAATATATCATCGAAGCCAAACGAACAGGCGGGGCACGTGATGTTAATTTATCCCCGCCGTCCTTAGACACTAGCAACACCAGGGGAGTCGCAACATGTTGCCGGCTTGTGTTTGGGGGAGGGGCGAGGGGGTGGGGAGGTGGGTATCCGGCGTTCTCAGTGATCGAACGAAACGCAACAGTACAGGCACTGTTACTTCACGTCGGTTTTCTGTGGGTCGGATGGTACTACCCCGGGCGAGCTGACCCATTCATGCTGATACCAATAATAGCTTCAGCGTGGCTCTACCACCTACAAAACCTAAACAGGATCTAAGCCATTCTTGAGTCCATCTGAACACACAAAATTTCATCAAAATCTGTCCACCCGCTTAGAAGGAGTTGAGTGACGGACACGGACGGAAGAATTATATAAATGTATAAAGATTTATAAATAAATTATTTTATAAATGAAATTATGGGACCACCCACCCACACGTATGTAAGTTGTTACGTTATAAGGACTATGTATTTAATATAATATAAACAATCGACATTGGACTCTCGTGTGTATTTTTCATACCCTACACAATAAAATAGTCGAATAATAATAATTCACTGTTTTTTAGGCTTAATTTACTAGCACATCCATTTTTTTTATCATCACAAACAATTGATTTTTTTACTAACACATTTTTGACACAAAAGACAAGTTTTTAGCAAATTAGGTTAGAATGATTTTAAATTCTAAACGGCTCCATAGATGTCACTCACGTTCTATGTATGAGGATTAATATGTAATAGTCCTACTATTACTCGATAGATGGCAGAGCACGTTAATAGAATTTAAAAGTTTATCCAAATTAGGTTCTTGAGGCACGCACTTACGAATATTAAAAATAATACCGATCTCGGTCGATAATTGGCAAAAATCCCGATTAATTTAAGACCGTAATATTTGTTTTTCTTGTTATAATATTATAAATGCGAATTTGAGAATGTTTCTTACGCTTTGAACTAATTATCCGATCATCATGAATTTTCGCATACACGTTGTCAGATGTATAGAAATGGGCATAGATAACTATGCATACAAAAAATTCGGTTTTTTTTTTATTGTAGCACAGCGAAATGACTGCACTATGCCTGATAGTAAGTACAGTACAATCCAAAAACAATGGCGACCACCGAGTGACACACTATTAATCGCCGGTCGCCACTATCATGCCGGCCTGCAAAAGGCTGGATACACACAGACTGATCCCGAAACGCGACCCACAGAAGCGAATCACTATTACTGGCTTTTTCGCCATATACATGGTGGTTGCGACCCAGTCAGGCTGTAAAACCCTACCACCCCGCTTTCGCCATTGCCTCGTTGCCACGTGCAGGTGAGGTTGGCTTGGGTATCGCAAGTCTTATGATGTTATAGGTCATACATATAATATAGGTCAAATATATATATATATATATATATATATATATATTAATAACACGTTTATTTTGCCACGAATAAATGTAAGTTTTACAGAGCGATTTTAATTTCACTAGTGCACCATAGATGTCACTTATGTTATATATTTTATATTATGATTTTATGTCTTATTTCTTAAAATAAAACAATACAATAATAAATTGTCTGTTTTGTAAATTGCGATTTAAAATTAAGTCAGTTATATTTCAAAGTTATTAAAAATTATCAATTTCACCCTAACACATTTTTGTCATGGAAATAAACGTTAGGTTTAGCTAGTAATTTTAATTTTAAATATGCTCCATAGATGTCTCTTATCTTATATATTCTGTATTAGATTTTTATGTGTAATAATAGACCCACTACTGCACGATAGATAGCACATCACATCTAAATATCAAAATCAAAATATCCTTTATTCAATTTAGGCCCTGAGAAGGCGCTTATGAACGTCAAAGCTACCACCGGTTCGGAAAACAGCCCAGTCATCGAGAAGAACCGGCAAGAAACTCGATATGGTTTATCTTTTCATGTCATATATTTTTACAGAAACATTAATATTTACATTCGTTATTAGTGGATGTACAGAGAGTCATTTCCAGACATCACAATCATTCACATATTGATCCACCCTACAACAGCCTTTAGATATTAAAAACCCGCTTGGCATGATTCTTGAACTCGCTATCAGGCAAATTGGTAATGTGTTTTGGGACTTTGTTATAAAACTTAACACTATTACCTAAAAAACTGTTTTTGGACTTATAATAGTTTAGGTTCTCGAGCACACACTAACAAATATTAAAACTAACAGCGATCTCGGTCGGTAATTGACAAGAATCGGAATAAAATTGAGATTGTAATATTCTTCATTCTTACTATAATATATATATATATATATATATATATTAATAATTTGTTTATTTCTTTGTTACGCTTTTACGTCGTAAATGATAAACCGATCTTGATGAGATTTTGCATACACTTTTTCAGACGCATAGAAGATGAGATAGGTTTTGATCCAAAAAGATTTATTTACTGTTCCAGAGGTATAATAGATCAAATCAACATTAACACGAGAGAAGTCGTGAGCCAAAGCTTGTACAGGCATAAAAATAAATACACACACAAGTAAAATAATTCCTTTAAAAAAAAATGAACAAAATCTACTCTTTTGTATTGTTCTAAAATCTAAACTAATTTGTTCAATAAATATTAATCATTACATATACACAAAGTCCTCTACAGCGTCTATCTGTTCGCGATAAACTCAAGACCCACTGAACGGATTTTCATGTGGTTTTCATTCTTTTTACTGTTTTAGTAAAAAACGCTTTTTGTTGTAGTGCGAGTAGAGGTCAATAAATTCCAGGCTGAAGTGCAAGGAAGAACCACTATAATATTTAAAAATTAACGAATTAATGTCGAATTTAGAATATCGGACAAGCAGCTCTTTGCTATAAAAAAATGATATATATCTGCTGTTGTGTGTATATCTCGTTTTTTAGTTCTACTTTCTTTTTTTTATATTTATCATATGAGGCACACGAACAGGTGGATCACCTGATGTAAGTGATCACCACCGTCCATAGACACTTGCATCACCAGGGGAGTCGCAAGTTTTTTTTTTTTTTTTATAATTGCCCGGCTAAATGAGTCACTGTGCCTGATAGTAAGCACAGTACAATCCAAAAACAATGGCGACCACCAAGTGACACACTATCCATCGCTCGTTGCCGCTGTCATGCCGGCCTGCGAAAAGCTGGATATGCACAGGCTGATCCCGAAACGCGACCCGCAGAAGGGAATCACTATGACGGGCTTTTTCGCCATATACTTGGTGGTTGCGACCCAGTCAGGCTGTAAAACCCTAGCACACCGCTTTCGCCATTGCCTCGTTCGTTATTCAGCAGGGTGCACCACGTGCAGGTGAGGTTGGCTTGGGTATTTCAAGTCTTAAGATGTTATTCGACACCCCTTACAACCCATTATTCGACTTCCCTTACACCCTTACCCCTTACGAGGAATGTTTAAGTACATTATTTGTCAGCTTTTTTTATTATCAGGATGGGACAACGTCCGCCGGGTCCGCTAGTCTAAATACATAAAAATCCAGTGTCATGATGCTTGTCCACGATGAACTCGGAAACTACTCAACCGATCGTCATGAAAGTTGGTATTTATGAATAATTTGGTCCAAATTGAGAGATAGGATAAGTTATATTTCAATTAATAGCCTAAGTATTTTTTAATTGAAATTAAATTTTTGTCAATGTTGATTATTGTTGTTAATTGTAAGTTTTATCATTCTCGAACAGGTGGCGCTTTAAATTAGTCTTTTGATAGAACATTGTATGACCCACTGTTATACATATCTCATAGATGGCGCCATGATTTAATTCTGAATTATTTTTTTCAACTCCAGTTTGTTTTATGATGTACGTGTAATAAATGAATAATACGTAATAGCTGTGCCACAGCAACGCGTAGCTAGGTCAGCTAATGGTCTTATAAATAATTGCAAGACTTGTTGCAAGGTCGAGACCAACACCGATATTGAGAGGGCAATACCAAAACCGAGATTAAGTACTGAAGCAAGACCAATACCAGGTTTTCGAAGTTGGTAGAGCCATGCTGAAGCTGTTACTGGTTTCAGCATGAATGGGTCGACTCGACCGGGGTAGTATCACCCTATCATAGAAAACCGACGTAAAGTAACAGTGCTTGCTTTGATGCATTTCGTTCGGTCAGTGAGAGCGCCGAAGGTCCACTTCCCTCCCCCCACTTCGAACCTCCCTCCCCTCCCCACTTCACCCTTCGATACCCCATCCCCGTCCCGCAAACACAGGCTGGCAACGCACTTGCGACTCCCCTGGTGTTGCTAGTGTCTATGGACGGCGGTGATCACTTACCATCAGGTGACCCGTCTGTTCGTTTGCCATTTATAATATAAAAAATATACCAAGATTAAGTGCGGACTTCTTATAGTCTACAAAATTGTGTATACAAAAATTATGTCTCTATAGAAATATAAACGCGAACAATGCCACGAACTTAAGCTAGTCTATACTAATATTGTAAAGCTGAAGAGTTTGTTTACTTGAACGCGCTAATATTAGGTACTACTGGTCGGATTTGAAAAATTATTTCTGTGTTAGATGGCTC
Source organism: Antheraea pernyi (assembly GCA_015888305.1). Taxonomy (NCBI): domain Eukaryota; kingdom Metazoa; phylum Arthropoda; class Insecta; order Lepidoptera; family Saturniidae; genus Antheraea; species Antheraea pernyi. The sequence continues at coordinate 265,329 of MU158736.1, read as the reverse complement.
ATTTATCGAGGAAGGCTATATAGATGATATATTATCATGCTAAGATAACCAATAGGAGCGGAGCACCAATGAAGAATGTTTCAAAATCGGTGTTAACGTACCGTATAGTTTAAAAATACGAAGTCGCGAGTAAACTGCGTTTGCCTAAAGTTATTCGAAGCGGCCGAAGTCGCGGGCAACAGCTTGTATTCTATAAAGATATGCAAGTATATACGTAACTGTGTTTCTGGATGTAACAATTACACGCTATTTAAATTATGAAGGTTAATGAAGCAGACAAATTATGTCAATCTATTGTACACCATCACACTACACTAGTTGAGAACATATATTACGCACATCGTAACTAATATTATAAATACGAATGTGCGACTGTTTGTTATGCTTGCCCCTCTTAAATAATCAAGCGGTCACTATAAAATTCTGCAAATTCTACGTTTTTGAAGGCGTGTTCAGCATTTTTTTGATAAGAGCTAAATTTATAATTTTGCCTGATAACATCCTTGTAAGCGTGACCTACCGTATTGCGCTTTCCCGGCTTGCGTCAGTCTAGCGACGCTCAGTATAGACACAATCTTTATATAAAAATTTCTTCTGTACGTATGTATGTCACTGTACTCCTCAACGGCTGGACTGATTTTGATGAAATTTTGTATGCGTGGTCCAGTGGGTCCGAGAACGGTTTAGATCCACAATTGGACCCGGTAGAAGGCGCTGCAGTTGGCTTTTAGGATTTTTTTAAATTATCAAAGCAGGACAACGTCCGCAGGGACCGCTAGTATAAATATAAGAGACAGTTCGAAAACTACCTACAAACTCTCGAAAACGGCACACTCAGACAGCACGCACATTTTTAATTTAAGACTGTTTCGGTACCTGTAGATAACTTTTTGAATTACTAGAATCGGTCATTGCATTCAAAAGATATTACGAGTTTAAAAATTTCAACCTAAACGAAATACGCCGCTCGCGTCGTTGCCGGGGTGTGGTGTGTTGTAAGATTTTTGATTCTAGGTTGGATCGTGGGTACAAGATTTTCAAAACTATGATCAGTTTTAGCAAATCCATATATGCTTAACCCAAATGTTTAAAACAATTGTCCACCAGTGCGAAGCCGGGACGGGCCGCTAGTCAAGAATATATTGGAAGGGCAGAGTTAAGATACCGAATTCCTGCTGAATTAAATTGCTCGAACTGCCTACCACGAAGCATAATGAAGTAGGACCCCAGTGCTATAAGGACTCCGACCGAACGAGTGCATGCATGCAAAACTTCGTAAAATAATACGCATATAACAAATAATAAAAACATTTATCAACAACAATTTACTTTATAAACACAAGAAGGGAGAGATTTTACAATAAATTCCCTAAATGTTTTGCATTGTTATCGATATGGTTTAGATGTTATGATTGCAGTGGTAAGTATGAACCAAGACAATGCTTGTTCAAATTTTGTTCATATTAGGGAGCGTCGAGGGATGGTGGATCTCACGTATCTGATCTTCCATTGCACTGGTTCGGCAGACGAAGAGACAGGGCTGCCTCAGTTAGAGGATCGCCTGGCGTTCGCATTAGGCGGTGCTACCGGAGAATCACCATGCGTGCTCCTTTAATTCGATGGTCCCCACTAGCTCGCAGGCACTTCACGGTTCTAGCCAGTAAGTGTTCTGACACTATCCACCTCTCTCTCGAGGGAATGAGTATCCAATCCAGGATCTCCCTACGCATAAAAGGCTGGTCCAACGTGGAGTGTAGTCGAAAGAGGGAAATGTATAGTTAAGGAGTAAACAGGTCCTCTAACAAACTTTGAAACAGGGTCCCAACTGGTCGAACTAAGTCTCTCTGTATCCCTTAAAGAGTCTTTGAAATATTCGGAGTGTCCCCGGTGGTTCGAAACTGGTGTTCCGAGTCTAAACATAGGTCTTCGTAAATTCCTTTAAAAAAGGTTAATCTCCTGGGAGATATATAGCCATATTTACTCTGAAAAAGGTCGTCCGCTTGGGGAGTCGCTACGTAGACATGTTAGACATACCAATTTGTTATATTGTACATGTAAATTATAATCTAATTCTGTATCTTTAGAAATATATTAGCTACGTACAGGTGTACCTGAAGGCGTTCCATTACAGTACGACCTTGTATTTAAATAAAATAACAACTGAACATCAATCTGTTAATTCTGTAGGTGGTAGAGCCACGCTGAATCTATTACTGGTTTCATTATGAATGGGTCGGCTCGCCCGGGATAGTACCACTCGACCCACAAAAACCGACGTGAAGTAACAGTGCTCGCATTGTTGCGTTTCGTTTGGTCAGTGAGAGTGCCGGAGGCCCACCTTACCTCCCCTACCTCTTTCCGATTCTCCCTTCCCTTCCTAGCCCAGTCCCGAACCCCCAATACATGTTGGCAACGCACTTGCGACTCCCCTGGTTTTGCAAGTATCTATGGATGATGATGATCACTTAACATCAGGTGACCCACCTATACTTTTGCCTTCTACGATATAAAAAAAAAGGTCAATACTTTTGAAGATCTCCCTGCTGCTTTTGTATCAGACACTTGCGATCCACTCGCCCATTCGCATTGGAAGAGTCAACATCGATCTGAAGATGCTTCGTGAATGAACATGAACGTGTAATCACTTGGGGTTATTACACATTAAGCCTGCAACATATTTTTATATAATTACTGATGGGCTCGGCGGGCGTTGTCCCGCCTTTACAATAAAAACACCTTGACAAAATATACTAGGTGAAGGTTTGCAGTATTCTAAAATATAACACCTCATAGTCACATTTAACATATAAAATAATAATATCAAAACAAATACTAATAAGCAACTAAGAAAACCTGAGTTAAAGTTTGCTCTAAGACTTCCAAAAGTATAAACACAAACCTAGGTGCAATGACCGGTCCCCGGCAACCCGGAGTTAATAACTTTGAATAATGAAACGGGCAATAAACCCTTTTGTTTTGTTCCTGACGTCCCCACGTTCCCTTTCGAATAAAAGAGAAATCACCCAACGGATTTTGACACTGTGCCTTAACATATATGCGTAGAGGATTGTATATAATTATTGTATTTTTCTAGATAATTAGGTCAAATACTAAGCACCTATTTTTTTTTAATTGATTTAGAACGAGAATCGAGTGCAGAGTATCCTCCATAAATATTGCTAGTGTCTAAACATTCAGCCTGTATACCTAAATCATTCTTATGAAACAATTTATCTACTGGTGAACTGCATAAAGACCCTTTCAGTAAACAGACAGGCAGACTTTGTTACATACTAACAGTGTGAACCGTCAACCCATGAAAGTGCTTCTAATTCTTTTTATTGTTTTGGTTACTAATATTTTACTTTCTATTTATTACTAGTGTCAGCTTTATCTTTTTCAGGTACAAATCGCGCAATTAAATCAAACGTTTTTTATTGCAATGAGACGTGGCAGCGGCCAATGAATTCCAGGCGGAAGTGCAGAGTAACGGCCACTATAATTTTAATGATTTCCGCAAAGTGACACATATAATACATATAAGAATTTATGACACACACATGTGTACCGGCATGTGAGCCTTACGAATTCAAACATATATTTTGTGTCTGATAACTAGGCTCATCTAAACTAACTCAGTTATAACCAATGATATTATATCCACACTCATCAAAAAAGTCTAAGCAACATGTACTAATTTAAATTTTAGGATGGTTCTTCACATTATAACGTTGTATTTTATTTTTAAAATAATATCTTTAGGGTTCTATGATGTAAAAATAACAGCTGTTGTCTTTATAAGTTCTTTTAATAACAGAAATGAACAATATTAGAATATACTGTAGAAACTAAGATACAAAAGAAACTAAACTTTTTTCTTACAAAATGAAATTTCTAAAGAAAATGTATTTATTGTGAAAGAATAGAACAATTTAATACTAAGTATGGTCTCCTCTGCTATTCAGAACTTGTCGGCAACGATTATTCATTGAATTAATGAGACTGTTTATGTCATCTTGCCGTATTCGCTCCCAATGGAATTGTAGCAAATCCTTCAGCTGTTGGGTTGTTGTCGCTCCGTCCAAGTCCTTCAAAACACGTCTCTGGAGCATGTCCCATGCGTGCTCGATGGGGTTGAGATCTGGCGATTGTGCAGGCCAGGGCAATACCCGGATGTTCTCCGTTGCAAAGTATTCACTGGTTCGCCGAGCTGTATGTGAACGCGCATTGTCATGCATTAACCTAAAATCGGAGCCAAAGGTTTGTGCAAATGGGTAGACATAAGGTCTGAGAATATCCTCAATGTAATTTTCAGCATTCATGTTTCCATTTACAAAAACGAGCTCAGTTCGCCTGTTCTTCTTAATACCCGCCCATAACATAACTGTTGAGCCGCTGTATGGTTGAGATCTGGTGATTGTGCAGGCCAGGGCTATACCCGGATGTTCTCCGTTGCAAAGTATTCACTGGTTCGCCGAGCTGTATGTGAACGCGCATTGTCATGCATTAACCTAAAATCGGAGCCAAAGGTTTGTGCAAAAAGGTTGTTTGTCTTGCAGTCAGTTGTATGTACCGGTCTTGCCGCGTGGTTGTACTCCTTTTACGGCCTGGATGCTGTTCAGCGGGTTCTCCTGTATTATTGTAGCGCTGCCAAATACGACAAATAACACTTCTATGAATGCCAAAATGTTGAGATACCTGAGAATTATTACTTCCCGCTTGCAACATCCCTACAGCTCTTTGCATTTCATCTGCCATCAAATGACGTCACTTCATGACGTAAAGAATATCTAACAATTCAATTTTGTCGCTAACTTTATTTAAATGGTTGGTAAAATTATAAAATCAAGACTAAACGTAGCAACTAAAACGCACTTAAATTCAAACAAATTCGCAGTCATTTGAATTTTATGAAAAAACAAAACATAATCAAGTTTTGTTTACAACCAGCCAGTATGTCATCAATAACAAAAAAGTTTATTTACCTACGCACATTGTTTGAGTAAATACTTAGAAATTTGTAATATCACGTATGTTGCTTAGACTTTTTTGATGTGTGTATATATTAATACGTGAAGCCCAAAGTTTGTATCCGTTTTTGAGAGAAATGCGCGAACGGATGAACGTGAAACTTGGCATAGTTAAAGTTTATATGGAGGAGAAGTGCAGAAAGCTATTTATTTTATATAAAATGCATTAGAAGTACATTAATTTAATTAAAATATGCATTACTCACACTAATGCTTCAATTTTACACAACATATACACACATGTACATAAAAAAGACATTTTAACATCCGTCAATAAAGAACTTCAAAGAAGGTTGTAAAGGAGGTTGCTATGCTCGACTGTATGTATTATTTTACTCTTACGTTCCAATTACCCTTTTTTATTCTACATTCTACAATGATATTATAACATAATACCCTTTCACAAAAGAACCCTAATAAAATTCAAACTTTAAAAAATCAAAGAACTATGGTCGAATGTCGACCTATGGGCGCCCACTAGCATCTATAAATACGTCATAATTATAAAACGTCTTGTTAAAACTTGGCTAGTTAGCTTCTTTTTAACGGCTGGCCCGTCAATCTGCCCTTATCTAGGCAACATATTACTATTTCTTTATCACCACCGATATTGAGAATATGCCATCTTACTTCCACATTTTATACAAGACAGTTTACGTATGTGTGCGTTATCGTGCCATTTGTTTTATCAAAATACCATGTAGGTAACGTATCTACAGTTTAGTTATAATATCATTGGTTATAACAACAATGTATAACACTTTAGAAAAAGTAAAGGAAACTCTCTTCGAAATAAACCGTAGACAAGTGCTACGGGTTATCGTAGTAACGTAGCCGTAGCGACTCTACAAAAGTGCTACGTTATTATTTTCGTACGTAAATTTTGTGTTAAAAATATTCTAAAGTCAAAAGGTCATTAACCTTGCAATCTTTCAGCACAACGGATTTATTAAAGGTGTGCATTACATTGTATTAGTTTGAACATGTTTCAATTAGGCAGAAATACTGACATACAAAATTATTATTCACGAAACTGTATAAATAAAATGTATTAATGGTTTATAATTGTCAGATTTGTATAAAAAAGTAGGTATTGAAAAATTGTGATGGAAAGTGATAAATTTATGGTTGAAAAATCTTGATCTAGAAAAATTAGTTAGTGTTTGAAACAGAAAATAGTAGGGTCATATTCCAAATTATTGAAAGAATTGACAGATTGACATTCAGTTGTTATTTTATATTCTACTACATATTCGGACTGTAGAAGGAGAGATTTGGTATCATTTTCTTCGATTGTATATTCCTGTGATGATTGGTCGTGCATTTGTTCATAGTAAAACAGTAATTGATAATTTTATAACACTGTTACCAATTCTGTGTAATCTATACACATATTATAAGGCTGAAGAGTGTGTTTGTTTGGTTGAACATGCTAATCTCAGAAACTACTGGTCCGCTTAAAAAAAAGTGTGTGTGTGTACTTATGTACACGCGTTAGAAGTTATACTTCTTTGGCGTAACAAGATAAAAATCTTTTCAAAATTTTATTCTACGTTTGTAGAAAAAACGACACTAACAATAGAAAAAAGGTATTTAATACATTGAATGTTTTAATACAAAATGTTGATTATACCTAACTTCAGGGTGTCGGTTTTTCGTGACGGGGTGCGCGCGCAGCTTATAAGTTTACTCTCACCATTTTTCCCTAACGCGCCAAAAGAAGTATAACTTCAAAAAATATATCGGTGGATAATAGCTCATTTATCGAGAAAGGCTTATCATATATCATAACACTAAGACCTATAGGAGCGGAGTATGAACGAAGAATGTTTTTAAATCGTTCTGTTTTTCCTTTTCAGAACTTGCATGGTATCGTTAGCCCAAAGTAACTCTTCTACGCGGACGAATTCGCGGGGAGAAGCTAGTGTTTTCTAAATTTATACAGACTTGCCAATATAAATAGAGAACTATATTCAAAGATCAATATTGGTATTCAATCAGGCAGCTGTACTTCTTACCAAAAGTGTAGCTTTCCGTACAACAAATAATATCACAGCATATTTTAAAGAACATATATCAAAAGGACATTAACTAAGATTTCGCAATCAACAAACAACAAAAGGACGAACCGAATACAATTGAATTTATAACATTAAATTCGTTAGACAAATGAATGAAAAATAAACGCCGCCACCGTGTCTCCGTCAATGCTGAAACAGTGCTTACGTAACATTCCAGAATATTCGATTATACAACCAAATTTCAACTCTACTCCATTGAGTTAAGTAACAACGTAACAGCATACGATTTTGGTTAAATTAGTCACGGCGTCGCCGTATAAATCTCGACTTTATTAACTTCGGAATAAAGCTAAAGGGAATGTAACAATGTTGGCAAGTTTTTACGTATGCGTGGTGAGACGCGCAAATCGCTACGAGCGGACCGGAGCCGCCAGTCAGCCCGGCGGTACTGCCGAGTCTAGTCGCTTATAAAATCTACATTCAGACAACGATACTGGTAACACCGAAAAAATCTAATTCTGTATAAAACCGATCCACCCTTCATAGACATTTAATTTAAAAATAGAATACATTCATCCAGACATTTGTAATTAAATAATAAATATCTAATCGATATAGTAAATCGATTACAATAATCGATGAGATTAGATATAATGGAATTATTTTATTGATTTTTTTTGTTGTTGCCGGTCGTACGACTCGATTGTGTTAATGTAAAAGTCTGGCAGGAGCGGAGTAACACTTCCGTGTAGTTACATAACTGTTCCGGGGGTAAAATCAATAGCCTCGGAGAATATACACAGGGTGACGTCTCGAATACCTGGCGAAGGGCCAGGCGCCATGCAGCCTACGGTGAGACATATTCTTTAAATATATAGATAATATATACATCTAATATATTCATATATACAATCTATACTTAATATTATAAAGCCGAAGAGTTTGTTTATTATGTAATCTCAGAAAGTACCAATTTAAAAATTATTTCGGAGTTAGACAGCTCATTTATCGAGGAAGGCTATAGGCTATATATCATCATGCTAAGAGCAATAGGAGCGGAGTGCCGATGAAGAATATTACAAAATCGGGGTTAACGTACGTATTGATTAGAAATATTTTCACCTTATACGTAAACGAAGTCGCGCGTTAAAGTTAGCGTTAGCCCATAGTAACTAATCCACGCGGACGAAGTAGCAGGCAGAAGTTAGTAATATATACAATCATTACATAGTATAAAACAAAGTCCCCCACGCGTCTGTCTCTATGTCTGTTCACGATAAACTCAAAAACTACTGAATGGATTTTCATGCGGTTTTCACCAGTTGATAAAGTGATTCATGGGAAAGATTTTAGTATTTAATTTGTCAAGGAATTCTTTATAATCAGAGTGGGACAACGTCTTCCGGGCCTGCTAGTTGTATATAATTTACGGATAATACATCGTTTAAATGAATATATCTAATAACTTATCAGTCAGTACCATAAAAGTAAATAAAAATTCATTTATTTATTTTTAAATTTTCACAAAACTGAGTCCAATGGTCAGAAATTTACATGAATCCTGCTAATTGTGAACGCAACATGCACAAATTAAGATAAATGTAAAAATTGATTAATATAATTTAATCAATTAATCATTACAATTCATCCCCGAAACGGGTTTAACAAGGGGTTGAATTTCCCAAAAAGTTCCTAATAAATTCCCATGGGTAATACGGTAAGTTTCAACATAGACATACAAATTCGATTGGTTAATAAAAAAATAAGTTAACATTACAAGATCTGTATATAAATAATATAAGTTCGCAGTAAGTAATTGGCATAAAAATCTATATTTAGTTATTGCGTTAAGCCAAGCTGGTGGTCGATTAAAAATCCACTTTTATCAAAGAATTACCGAATAATTACTACTAGAATCGTCCAAATTCGGCTATAATTGGTCGATTTGTTAACCTTCAAAATTAAGAAAAAAAATCTATAAGCTCATCAATAGTTACTAAACAAAGGAAATAAAGAAAATGAGTTGAGAAACAGAGGAGAAAGATGTTCCTAATTGATGTCGTTCAAAACTCTATACGTACTAAAATTGCCATAGTAACACTCTTCGGCGATACTCATTTCTGAATCACTTTATATCCGGACATATAAAGGCCGCTTTCAAAAAATATTTTAAACTAACCGTGCCCGCGACTTCGTACAAGTGGAACCTGATGTAGAAAACAGTCACTAATAAAATTATCTGAATGTATTATGTCTAATTGTTATCTACTTTTCACTCGTACTTAAGTCGCGTCGTAATTAAAATTGCAATAAATCTTCATAGAACGAACCGATTTTAATAAAACAAAGACCAAATGTTAGTTGAAGATATGCTTTTTGATTTTGAAAGGTTTTATCATGAACGCATCGTACTTTAGCAACGATGCGTGTTGAAACAAACAAACAAAGAGATAGACAGACAGACATTTCTAAAAATGACAGAAATATATTTCATTACTTCTATTAAAGTCTAAAAAGTACAGATACGTTAGATTTACATTTTTATTATATATATATGGATATGGATGACCTTTGTGAATAATTAGTATCGGTTGGCTACATTAACTACTATTCCTGTCATAATTTGTTAGTTCATATTTACCACAGTTGGATAATTACGTTGGACGTGTGTGAACACGTGGAAGCAAATTCCTCTGATGTCATATACACAGAATGCCCTGTACGCACATGTGAGGGTGTTTCCATTAATTACGTGCGGGTTTAGCGGCTCAAGACGAAACTCACTAAATCTCGCGAGTGAGAGAGGGTGTTTCGGCAAATTTCACGTAATTTTTTTAACCTTAAAATTTGTAGGTGGTAGAGCCACGCTGAAGCTACTACTGGTTTCAGAATGAATAGGTCGGCTCGCCCGGGGTAGTACCACTTTCTCATAGAAAACCGACGTGAAGTAACGGTGCTTGCAATGTTGCGTTTCGTTCGGTCAGTGAGAGCGCCGGAGGCCCATTTGCCCTCTCCCATCCTCTCTGTCCTTTGCCCTCAAACACAGGCTGGCAACGCACTTTCGACTCTCCTGGTGTTGTTAATGTCTATGGACGGTGTTGATCACTTAACATTAGCGAGCTACCTGTTCGTTTGTCTGCTACGACATAAAAAAAAAAATAGTGTTAAAATGTCAGAAAATCAGATTAACCTAAAGTGAACACGTTTCTAGACTAAAATATGATGAAATCTGACACAATTCTTGTATATAATAAAATCCCGGAGTGAATGTAAAGTTATTTAGTATTGATATTCCGATATGTAATGTAATAATACATATAATTTAAAAAGTTTAAGTAAAAATAATAAAGCAAATGGTGATTTTCAATAAATGCCACGCATTTATACTCAAAATACAAATGTTGAAACATTTCGCGTGAGATTGGGGAACGGGGTCGAGAGGAATATCACGACATCTCAATAAGCGGGTAGTGGGGTTCAAATAGTCCTCAAAATTCTCTCACGTAATTAATGAGTGACCCCTAACATGTAAGCTCTAAGAACGCGTGTATAAAAAAGTAAATATTTATTAATTACAAACTTAATAATATATTTACTCATTTTTGTAGTATATAACAATACTTTCATTTCACTATTCGTGGAGACCTGTAAATAGTTTTCTATTGCTTATTTTCCATAGCAATTCTTGTAAGTAGTGCTGTTGGTCTTCCTATAAACTAAATAAATTTAATTTTACTTTTTCGTACTCATTTTTAATCATTTTCCTACGATCAAATCTTATACAAACACGCACAACATAAAATATATATATGAAGCGATGCGCTAATATACATTTGGGAATCGATTTATTCGGGCCAGGCGGATGTTGTCCCTTAGAATAATATTAAATTCAACCGCAGCGCCACCTACCGGTTCCAATTGTGGATCTAAACCATTCTCGGATTCACTGGAACACGCACACAAAAGTTCATCAAAATTGGTCCAGCCGTTTAGGAGGATTTCAGTGACATACACACGTACAGAAGAAATTTATATATATACTAGCGGGGCAGGCAGGCGTTGTCCTGCCTTGATAATAAAAAATAATAATCTAAAATTCAAAGGCATCGCCACCTACCGGTTCCAATTGTGGATCTAAACCATTCTCGGAACCACTGAAACACGCACACAAAATTTCTTAAAAATCGGTTCAGCCGTTTACGAGGAGTTCAGTGACATACACACGCACAAAAGAAATTTATGTATAGAGATATAGTTAAAAACACCATAGTATTTTTAGATGTTTAATGTCTAAAAAGTGTAGCTTACAAAATACATCGAACTCTAAAATGACTTTATTATCTGCAATTCTGCTCGTGGGAACTACAAAATGATCATTAAATTGTATTTCTTTTTATATACTGTGTTTGAAATTTATAGTCTGCTTTGTCACGTAATAACGTTCTACTGCATTATATTTATTAATATTTAATACCTTAAATACACAGTAGCGTATATTGGTAGCCGGTTTGTGTCGACTTAGTATTTAACCTCATAACTTGTTCCATATATTCTCTAAAATATATCCAAAAACAACACATGTCTTCTTCTTATCTCACATAAGTAGGGTCGGCACAACATGTTTCCCTTTTCCACTCGCCCCTGTCAGATGTCATCTCAGTATTCACACCCTTTATAAACATATCATTTGTGACACAATCCATTCACACTTTTCCTTTCTTCCTTTACTCCTATATCCGTACAATTTCATACTCAAAACGTATCTAGTTACATGACTTTCATCTCTTCTCATTTTGCCTGTACCATATTACTCCTCAACTTCTCTGTCACTGGTGCTATTTTCAAACTTCCTCCGACATACTCATTCTTAATTTTATCCACTCTAGTTACACCACACATTCATCGTAACATTCGCATCTCTGCCACATGTAATATTTTCTCATCCGTCTCTTTCCTAGCCCAGCATTCGGATCCATAACACATGCGTGATTAAAAATAATACTCATGTAAATTGGTGCAGTAATTTTCAAAATAACCAGATAATCAGATAGATAGACAAATAAAGATGTTCCCATATAAGAACTAGCTTTTACTAGATTTTAGATTTGATCTCACGTGAACACATTTTTTTTATGGATATAAGGCACCCTGTGTCCTTTTTATATATCCCGGAAAACGCATACAGTTTGAAAGCGTAATAAACAAACTTTCGAATCTGTAATAGTAGTTAGGATGAAGATATCGTAATTTTTTATACAAGGGCAAAGTATATGAAGTATGGAGGTGGTAGAGCCACGCTGAAGCTATTACTGGATTCAGCATGGCTGGGTCGACTCGCCTGCATCTCACAGAAAACCGACGTGAAGTAACAGTGCTTGCATTGTTACGTTTCGTTCGGTCAGTAAGAGTGCCGGAGACCCACCTCCCCTCCCCTTTCCCTTTCCCCTTCCCCTAGCCCTTCCTCCCCAGCCCCAAATACAGGCGTTTGTGCTGCGCGGTGTCCGTCTCAGCGCCGCACTCGTGACATGCGACGGTGGGCTCCCTGCGCGCTATCCGGTGCAGGAACCAGCCGAAGCATCTGTGCCCGGTCAGCACCTGCACCAGACGGTACGTCAGGGAGCCCCAGTCCCTATTCACCTACTCTGGCAGGACCGGACGGACGGCGTCGATAGTATATCTTCCGTAACGCTCGTCCGCCAGGTCCTGCCCCCACCTCTCTAATTGCTCGCTGCGGGCTCTCGCCCGCGACGCAGCAATCTCCCTGGGAGCCGGAGGTTGCCCTCGGGATTTCCCTGCCGCCGCATAGTTGTATACGGCGTCAAAAACATCCGCCTCCAGCTCCCAAGGAAAAGAGCTGGCGAGCACCATAGCCGCCGCTGAGGATACCGTTCGGTACCCGCGGATTTCCCTCAACGCCACTGTACTCGAACGTTCGTGGCGCTGAGGGAATCCACCCACAGCGGTGCCCCGTAGGCGGCCATGGCCCTCACCACCGCTGCATACGGACGGTGGCAGGCAGCGCCCAGCCTCCCAGTGTTCGGGAAAAGGCGGCCGAGCGCCGCAGGCACCTATACTATACGCGGTCCGAGCCCCTTGAAGTGGTTCTCGAATCGCCAGCGCCCGTCCAGGGTGAGGCCCAGATATTTCATCTGGGACCCCACCTGGGTACGTACGCCGCCTACTGATATGTGGGCCCCAAGAGGTGGCCCCTGCCGAGGCCCGTGGAACAGCAGGGCCTCGGTTTTTTCAAGAGCCACCTTGAGGCCGAGTCGGCGGAAGCGCATGACTACGAAGGTCGTAGCCAACGTGGTCAGGCGCACCATCTCTGCCTATTCCCTCCCCTGGGCCACGACTATGGTGTCGTCCGCATAACATATGAGGCGCGTTCCTGTTGGGAGCGCGGAGGCTGGCAACGCACTTTACTTTGGGGTGTAAGGGGTGTCGAAAAACAAGACTTGAGACACCCAAGCCAACCTCACCTGCACGTGGTGCACCCTGCTGATTAACGAACAAGGCAATGGCGGGTTTTACAGCCCGACCGGGTCGCAACCACCATGTATATGGCGAAACAGCCCGTCATAGTGATTCGCTTCTGCGGGTCGCGTTTCGGGATCAGCCTGTGCATATTCAGCTTTTCGCAGGCCGGCATGACAACGGTGACTAGCGATGGATAGTGTGTCACTTGGTGGTCGCCATTGTTTTTGGATTGTACTGTGCTTACTATCAGGCACAGTGCACTCATATAGCCGGGCAACTATAAAAAAAAACTTGCGACTCCCCTGGTGTTGCAAGTGTCTATGGACGGTGGTGATCAATTACATCAGGTGACCGACCTGTTCGTGTGCCTCCTATGACATATATAAAAAAAAGTATAACCCAAAAAAAATCCAACGAGATATACACACAACGGCAGATATATATCACTTTTTTTATAGCAAAGAGTTTGTCCGATACTCTAAATTCGACATTAATTCGTTTGTTTTTAAATATTATAGTGGTTCTCCCTTGCACTTCAGCCTGGAATTGATTGACCTCTACTACGCGGCACTACAACAAAAAGCGTTTTTTACTAAAACAGTGATAAGAATTAAAACCCGCATTCCTTGGTAGAACCTGACGGCGTTTAAACAAGGCGTTGAACCGTCAGGTCGAACCAAGAAACGCGGTTTTAGTTATTTTTATTGTTTCAGTTAGAAACGTTTTTGTTTCAGTAAGACGCAGTAGTGTTTAATTAATTCCATTCCTTTGTAGGTGGTAGAGCGACGCTGAAGCTATTACTGGTTTCAGCATGAATGGGTCAGCTCACCCAGAGTACTACCACCCGACCCACAGAAACACCGACGTGAAGTAACAGTGCACGCATTGTTGCGTTTCGTTCGGTCAGTGAGAGCGCCGGATATCCAAATCTTCTCGCCCTCCCCTCTTCCCCTCTCCCACCTCCCCCAAATACAGGCTGGCAACGCACTTGCGACTCCTATGGTTTTGCAAGTGTCTATGGACGGTGGTGATCACTTAACATCAGGTAACCTACCTGTTCGTTTGCCTGCTATGATATAAGAAAAGCCGAGATTGCAAAGTAACATCCACTATAATATATAATAATAAATTTCTGCAATGAAACACCTTATTCAATCAAATTATTTTTTAAAGTTTCAGTAAAAACGAAAATACTTATGTCTTTATTCTTTTTAATTGAAAGTTTCAATACTCAAATGCGGAGTTTTAATTCGTTCATGAGTGGCTACTAAAAAGAATAAAGAAAATCATCTCAGGGACAGGTGGGAAGATGTTTTTCCCTGTTCAAATCAAATAAAATCAAAAATACTTTATTCAGTTTATGCCCTAATAAGGCACTTATGAACGTCAAAGACTACTACCGGTTCGGAAAACAACCCAGTCATCGAGAAGAACCGGCAAGAAACTCGATCGGGTACTTATTTTTAACATAATTTCCAATACATTATACAATGCTTTTAGTGGATGCACAGAGAGGAGTCAATTCCAGATATCACTATCATTCACATACTGATCCACTCTATAATATCCTTTTGAAACTAAAACCCGTTTGACATGGCGCTTAAATTTACAGTCCGGCAAATCGGTAACATGGTATTGTCCTTCTGCCTGTATTTTAAAGATTATTTATGTTAAAAATATTATCTACATTTAAAACCACTTCATCTTCGTCAAAAAGCAGTTCGTTTACGTGCAATAAAGACTGAAAAACATCTTTGTACCACTGAATATTACCGTCAGAATATATTAGACATAGATATATAGTTTTTATGTATACAAAGCTATTCACGCTCGTAAAAGGCCACTTCAGCTTACCCTAGTTTCGTTTGAAGTACGCTAAAGAGATGTCGCGTCGTAGAAATTCAAATAAATTCTATAGGAACATCGTAAGATTAATATCACCGTAATACATCCCAAATATCTTGAAAGGGTAATTGTTGTATGTTCTTTTGGAGCCTTTAACGTGGGAAAATCGAAATAAAATTTATAAAAAACATTATTTTATCAGTACATAAAAAATAAATAATAGTTTAAAAAAACTAAAAAAACACGCTTTCACAAAAAATCCAACTAAAAAACTGAAAATAAAATAAAATAAATTTGGATTAAGAATAGTGTAAATTAGAAGTAAATGTATATTTTTGTAAAGAGTGACAAAAAATGATAAAAATACTGATATCTGGAGGTGCTGATATTAACAGTGACGCATGTTAGTTTAGTAAAAAAAAATTAACTTTTTTTTTGGATTATTGCATTGTCATCGACCTTTGACAGGTGTGCAAAGTTTGAATTAAATCTGATCGTTCAAAGTAGGACAAAATCGAGCTCAAAGGGGTCGGTTACAAACATACATACATACAGGTGAAGCTAATAAAAGCGTTGTAATTAGATAAGAATCCATCTCTACATATAATAAAAATGTATACCTAACGTGTCTGTTCTTTTTTTATTTTTGCGAAATATATTGTTGTAGGTGTCTAGGAAAAAGTAATAAAATACATTTTAATTATTTTTAGAAATGTCTGTCTGGCTGTTTAAAGTATGTCTAAAGTACTGCGTTCACGATATAACCTTTAAAGCATATCACAGAGTACCATTTAGTTTTATTAGAATCGGTTCATTCTATCAAAAGTTATTGTAATTTTAATGACGACGCGACTTAAGTACGAGAGAAAAGTAGATAGTAATTATGTTAGACTTAATATATCCAGATGACTTTATAAGTCACTGTTTTGTACATCAGGTTCCACGTGAACGAAGTCGCGGGTACAGCTAGTGTTAAATATAAAGTTTCAATTATAAATTAAGTTAGGGTAGTTTCAAGGGAATGAAAATTCGAAACCAAAACTTAAAGAGTTCAAGAGAGAATGAATGATATGCATTACAAGATTATATATAAGATTATAATAACGGCACGCTGTGGTGGCCGTTTTGACATTGGACTGCTCAGTTTTGTATAATTTAATAATTGAAGGAGCCAATTGTTGTTCTTTATTGTCCGTAGTGACGTCCTAAAATCGAAATTTAGGACAAAAAATTAATTTATTACACTAAAAATAATTGAACTGATTTTTACGCGCTTTTCACCAGTGCATAAACGTTCGTGGTTGTGTGTAATGTACACACCTACTTATAATTTTATATTTCTTTAAAACATTTAGAAAAAACGTGTGCGGAGCTGCGGGTGACAGCTAGTCTAAATATATAATTTGGTACCGCAAACAAATCTTTCTACGGTTTTACTAACAAAAACCAACGTTGCTTTACAGAATCCTTAATGGATTATAATTATTAGTGTACTTTTATGCAAAACACAACACGGCATTTATATTTTTTCAAAAACCAAAAATTGTATATATATATCTTACTAACGGGCCCGACAGCCGTTGTCCCACCCTGATTATAAAAAAACCCTTGACAAATTGTATACCAAAATCTTCCTCGTTAAACACTTTATCCACTTGTGAAAACCGCTTGAAAATCCGTTTAGTCATTCTTAAGTTTATCACGAACAGACAGACAGACGCGGTAGGGGACTTTGTTTTATAGTATGTAATGATAAATGATTATATATATAGGACCGCTGGCTAGCGCAACTACCGCCTCCGGCAAACTCCCGTCAAAGCTTAATGCAATAAAGCAAATTTCATTGTATTTCTGTCGAAAATAAATTGTCATTTCATGTCACTATAGTAACTAGTGGGCGCCCAACGGTCGACATTCGACCATAGTTCATTGAATTTTTAAAGTTTAAACTTTATTGGGGTTCTTTTATCAATGGCATCGACTTCAAATATATAATTAAGTAGTTTTAAATATCAATATTTTTTATTTAATTCGGTTAATTTAATAATTACATTATTTTTCGCTTTTTAGTGCCTTATTCGTTTTCACATCGAAGGCGGTTTATTTTTTTGTGTAAAAAAAATATTTCCCCATTTTTAGTGTTCATGAATTTATCTGATTTGTAACGAGTATAATAAATCGGTTCCAATTTCAAGTAAATACGTAGAGACGAAGTGGGTGAAAATCAAATAAACGATATTTCACCCCCTTAGAGGTTGAATATTTTCTTCAAATTTATATAGGATCGCTGCTGAGTATAACTAATTCAAATAAAAAAGAAAGAATCATTAAATTCGGTTCACAATTTGCGGAGATTTATTTATTTATTTAGAAACACCAACAAGATTTACACTAGAATAGTACATAACATGCATTTTTAATGACTCTATATAAGTGCAATCTTAATTATAGGTGTTTACGACGTATTTATTATATTCTACAGCAAATAACTTAAGTAAATGAGAAAGCTAAAACAAAAACAACAATTAAAGAAAAAGTAAAAACACTAACCATATATTCCAATTTTTTATTTTTTTTATTTTAAGTTACTTAAATAAATTTGTTTATACTGGTTGAGACTATTTGTGAATATATCTAGATTGGAGCTTTTAGATTTAGAATTATAAAGTGATATCATTATATTTAGTGGAGAGTAAAGGCCTAAATTTGTTCGAAAATACTTCGTAGCGAATATATTAAAACGTGAGGCTCTAGGCAGCATCGCAGGAACCGTTATATCAACTCTGCTTAGTAGTTCAGGTGCGTCCAAGATTCCACTCATTAGTTTGTTAGATATCGATTAACATACATAAAAAAAATACATACAACCGAACGTAGTAACCTTCTCCTTTTTCGAAGTCGGTTAAAAAATACATACAGTCAAGCATAGCAACCTCCTTCGCAACCTTTTTTGAAGTGCGTTATTGACAGATGTCAAAATGTCTTTTTTATTTACATGTGTGTATATATATGTTTTGTAAATTGAAGCATTAGTGTGAGTAATGCATATTTTAATTAATTTAATGTACTTCTAATGCATTTTATATAAAATAAATACCTTTCTGCACTTCTCCTCCATATAAACTTTAACTATGCCAAATTTCACGTTCATCCGTTCGGCCAATTCCGTTAAAAAGGGATACAAACTTTAGGCTTCACGTATTAATATATAGATGTGTCAAAACAGCCGTCATAGCGTGCTACTATTATAATTACTGTTTTTTTTCTGGAAAATCATTCTTTACATGGTCTAAATAGGGATGAAAATTCGAAACCAACCATACGAAAGATTAAAATGGAATGAAATATTCATATTACGAGGCTAATTGTAAAATAATTTCGTTTTTAAGAATTTATTTATTAAAGGTGTATCAAGTGTTCGTTCCAATAAAATTAACTGCCAATATATTCTTAGGTTTTCTTTATCTAAGGTCTTATGATTGACGTCATACGTTATGACGTCATCACGTCGAGACGCTGCTAATAGAGGCGGCTTATGACGTCACAGATTCTACTCGCCATCTCCACAGCCAATAAAAACACTAATGTGGGTTTCTTTACTTTTCTACTAGTGGGCGCCCAGTGGTCGACATTCGACCATAGTTCATTGATTTTTTAAAGGGATAAATATTATAATAATAGTTGTATGTTACATATCATTGTTGAATGTAGAATGAAAAAGGATAATTGGAACGTAAGAGTAAAATAATACATACAGTCGAGCATAGCAACCTCCTTCACAACCTTTTTTGAAGTCCTTTATTGACAGATGTCAAAATGACTTTTTTATTTACATGTGTGTATATGTTGTGTAAAATTGAAGCATTAGTGTGAGTAATGCATATTTTAATTAATTTAATGTACTTCTAATGCATTTTATATAAAATAAATAGCTTTCTGCACTTCTCCTCCATATAAACTTTAACTATGCCAAGTTTCACGTTCATCCGTTCGCGCATTTCTCTCGAAAAGGGATACAAAGTTTGGGCTTCACGTATTAATATATAGATATAAAACGATGATATTTTCTTAATAAATATAATTGATCGTAATGTGATGGAAGGCTAAATAATCATAAATTCTAATGCTAATAATCTACTTCTATTTGATACCTAGCGGTTTGAGATTTATTCTACACAAATTGTACCCGCGACTTCGTCCGCTTGAAACCTTATGTAAAAAAACAGCGATTAATAAAGTCATGTGAATGTATTAAGTCCATTTACTTATCTACTTTCCTCTCGTACTTAAGTCGCGTCGTCATTAAGTACAATAACTTTTTATAGGCAGAACTGATTTTAATGAAACCAAGAGTAAATTTTGAAAATAAGACCAAGATTTTTGTGAAAAAAATGTTGGAGGTATCTTAGAATAAGTAATAAAATACATTTCTATTATTATTAGAAATGTCTGTCTGTCTATCTGTTTGTTTGAACACGCATCACTGCTAAATTAGTGCGTTCGGTAACTCTTTCGGTGTTATTACAAAAAAGTTAAATACGTATTGAACCCTAGCTTTAAAAAGGTCTCATATTAAATGCACCGAGGTCGCCATCTTGCTCTTTTGTCTCGTTTTGGTTACGTTAGATTAGAAATGTAAAAATGGATAACGCGAACTTGCCCCGGGCGAGCGCGGTGCATTTATTACGAACCTTTTTAAACCAAGTATTTAATACGTATTTAACTTTTTTGTAATAACACGGGTTGTCTCAGTTTTATTAGAATTGACTCGGTGTATCAAAAGTTATTGTAATTTTAATGACGACGCAACTCAAGTACGAGAGAAAAGTAGATAGTAATTAGATTAGACTTAATATATTCAAATGACATTATTGGTCACTGTATTTATGACAAAACGTCACCAAGGAAATAATAAAGGATATCTCTAGTAATATTTAGTCTTTCTTTCATTACAATCGTTTTAAAAGTTATTATGTAATCTATACTAATATTATAAAGAGTAAAGTTTGTGAATTTGTGATGTTGTAAGAGGTAATCTCAGGAAGTACTGGTCCAATTTGAAAAATTCTTTCAGTGTTACTTAGCTCATTTATCGGGGAATGTTATAGGCTATATATCATCACGCTAAGACCTATAGGAGCGGAGCATCAATGAATAATATTTCAAAATCGGGGTGGTTTTTCCTCTTGAGAGCTTCCGCTGCGTGTTAAAATCCAAAGTAACTATTCCACGCGGGCGAAGTCGCGGACTGAGGCTAGTTTATTATAAAGCACGATGATAAACTACGTTAAAAGTATGTTTAATTACATTAATAAACTATGAATTTCATAAGCACCATAAGAGATTTTATAGGTTAATTTTTGCTTTCATTTTTTCATATGTTTATCCTATATGAATGAAATATATTTTTCTAAGATAATAAACAACTGTCAGCTAATATTAATAAGAATCTTAAAATAGGTTACCATCGGAGACATAAATGGATAGATTTAACCTAGTTTGGGCGCCGAATAACCAGACGCGACGCCGTGATGTCTGGCCAACACTATATCGAACCTTCGCTTTAGACCGTTGGCATACATTACACAGAGAAACGTGTAGTGATGCTAATAACGTAATATACGTAATATTACTGGCCGGGGTGATATCATATTACAGATTATATTAGAAGCTAAACCAGTACGCAAATATCATATCTTGTTATGCCAGTGTTAGTATAGTGTTTATTTGAAAGTAATTCTTTTGGTCTGGTAATGCAATTTTTAACCGACTTCGAAAAAGGAAGAGGTTACTACTATGTTCGGTTGTACATCGGTCGGTCGGTGGTTTTTTTTATCTATGTTATGTTCGTCAGTTGTGAACCGATTTTTATGATTCATTTTTTATTTAAATTGGTTATATTCAGACGTGGTACCGTATAAATTTTAAGAAAATATTCAACCCCCAAGGGTGTGATATATCGTTTACTTGATTTTCACCCACTTCATCTCTGCGTATTTTTGTTAACTTGGAACTGATTTCAATAATTTTATTATACCCAATAGAAACTAGATATGTTTATGGACAATAAAAATGGAAAAATAAAAAAATTAAACAGACTTGATAATTTAGTTATTTTTCGCTTTTTAGTGCCTTATTGGTTTTTCATATCGAAGTCTGTAAAAGTTTTAGTAAAACATTTTTTACAATTATTTTAATGGCCTGAATTGATTAGTGGGTTCCCAAATAATTTTCCATCATCAGCAAAGAAGGCAGATTCAGAGTCTATCTATTCAATTACATCAGTTATGAAAATTCTAAACAGAGCCGGAGCGAGCATTGATCCCTGCGGTCATCGATCAACAATAACTAGATAAAGGGTCACGTACAAATCGAGGCTAAAAGCCGTCCGCGTAAATATACCTATGTGTAGCTATTTGTTTACTAAGAAAAGGAGAAAAAAAGTTTTAAAACTGTTTTAAGTTCAACCTAATTACAACCATAACACCTTGTAATAAAGTCACAAATGTTCAAAATATTATCTAATACTTACGATAAAACGAGCAAAGTAATAAATTACTCCCCTCACAACTGAAAAGATAACATAAACAACATTTAGTGTGAATTCAACCTTAACACGTAATGAATAAAGTACGTTTTCCCGTTATTGTGCGTATTTGTGTCTGGGGAGACCAAACATTTGTATCATTTGTAAGATACTCCGGCCGTTAAATTGCTTTTTCGGGTATTATTTTTGCATCTTTTGAATACACTGCGGCATGTGAAACGGGCTTACATTGGCTGTGTTTCAAACAAACTAAACAAAATAAGGGCACACATTTTAAGTGAGCTCTTATTTACCGAGACGTATTTTTCACGCCAACCCGTTATCTAGTTATTGTTGAACGAAGCCAGCGGTACACCACTCAGGATGCACTTTCGATTTGATAGATAGTTACTAATTCGCACCTGGAACATTCTGGTTGCAAGATAGTTTTCTAACCACCTGAGTAGTGTACCACGTATTCCAAAGTAATCTAATTTCCTTACAAGACGTAGATGAGGAAACTTGTCAAAAGCTTGTTAGAAATCTAGATAGATAACATCAACAGGATTCTTGTTGCCAAGTTCTTTTGTCCAGGAACGAACACAAGAA
Source organism: Antheraea pernyi (assembly GCA_015888305.1). Classification (NCBI taxonomy): domain Eukaryota; kingdom Metazoa; phylum Arthropoda; class Insecta; order Lepidoptera; family Saturniidae; genus Antheraea; species Antheraea pernyi. The sequence goes on along the minus strand of MU158736.1, from coordinate 242,821 downwards.
AGCAAGTCTGTGACAGTTAATCTTTTATCCACAAATACATGTTGTTTTAAAGATATTAAGCATTCTCTGTCCAGAAATTGAGTAATTTTACTATTTATGATCTTTTCCATGATTTTTATGATTATGCTAGTTAGGCTGATAGGGTGAAAGTTACTAGGTTGCATCTTGTCCCCATTTTTGTAAATTGGAGTGACTATTGCATGTTTCCAGTCTTGAGGCAGGTAAGCATTTTTAAAAGACATATTCATCAGGATGGTAATTACAGGTGGGTCATTGAACATTTTTTAAGGATGTAGCTTGGTATTTTGTCTGGTCCAGGAGATGAATGGTATTTCAGGCTCATAACGATGTTATGTACCTCTGCTTCTGAGAATAATATGTTACATAGGCTATTATCTACGCGGGCACTGGTTGTCACATTAACAGTTTGATTTATGACTGCCTCTTCAGAGTATACTGTTAAGAACTCCTTAGCAAATACATTTGCAATATCGTCAGGTTTTGTTACTAACTTTAGGTAGGATATTGCAACAAAATGTACTACTGGTATACTTAATTACCTAATGTAACAAAATATATGTTAATGTGGTCAAATAATACACCTATGATTGATAATATTCACGTAAATTAGTTTATTTTTTGAGAAGTTATAAACACACTAACGGACAAACCTAGCCATGGATTTTAATAACACTGAATAATATGTATGAATTTTATTAACAACTAGCTGTGCACGCGACTTCGTCCACGTGAAACCTGATGTACAAAACAATGACTAATAAAGCAATCTGAACGTATTCAGTCCAATCTACTTTTCTCTCATACTTAAGTCGTGGCGCCATTAAAATTACAATAACTTTTGATAGAATGGACCGATTTTAATGAAACAAAGACCAAATTACTCCCGAGGGCATGCTTTATGATTTTTTTTTGTATGAGCTTTTATTGTGAACCCAGTACTTTAGCAGTGATGCGTGTACATACAAACAGACAGACAGGTAGACAGACATTTCTAAAAATGATTGAAATGTATTTTATTACTTATTCCTAGACACCTGCAACAATTTTTTTCACGAAAATCGAAAAAGTACAGACACGATAGATATATGTCGGCGTAAGAGCGTGCTCCAGATAACTCCCACCAAGATCCATCACTGAAACGACATTACTAGTCAGAATTACAATATATTTTCCTTCTCAACAACATCACCTTTCAATAATCGTACAAAGAATGTGTTTTTAACTGAATCTAACTTTACTTTTATATTGCTCATTCGTAACTCACTAAACTACCCTATATCTCTTTTTCTTTGACAATAATAGAACATATTTTCTTAATTACAAACATAGGTAACATTAACGGTTTACAAAACAATCTACAACTATTATAATTCTTAATTATAAGTCGAAATATAATCTGAATTCGTTTAATTATCTAGAAATAATTATAATAAATATACACCGGAAATATCCCATTTTATTCTGTGACAAAATATTATATTTATTATTTAAAATTGTTAAAACAATATTCGATAATAATTAAATATATTCAAAACTTCTAAAGTTGAAATATATCTTAGTTCGCTTAATTATTTAGCAATGTTTATAATAAAAATAGACCAGAAATATCATACCGGAAATATCATGTTCCACGTTTGTGTTTAATTATTCTTAAAACAATATTATATAATAATTATAAACTAACCAAAACTTCTATTAAATCGTAATAATCTTAAATCGTTACTTATCATAGTAATGTGTTTGGAAAACATAGTGCTAAGATCATGAATGTTAGAGACTAAAAGGATAAAAGGATAATTTAACGTCGGTATTATCTAAAATTGATTCTAAATTATGAATTACAATTTATTATTCTATATTTCATTTTATTCACTTTTATAAAGAGTTGGTAATAATATTTCACGTGTTATTTAAGTTCCGAGTTAGCTGATAGATGGCACTACAGATGCTTTGATTTTATTTGTTAGTTACATACATTGAAACCAGATGGCAGTACAGTCGCGCCCATATATACATTCTTATTATATGTAATAGATAAGTTGTCAAGTTTGGAATAGTAATTATAACTGTTTAATTTATTTGTTTGTCACGCTTTTACATATGTATAATTAGCGTTGTAAGTTTCTTGTTATTAAAAAAATTGAAAACGTCACACTTTTTCAAGCGTACAGAGACGACCATAGGGAACATTTCATGGATAAAAAGTAATCATTAATGGGAATGAAGCCGTGAGCAAAAGCAAACCCCATATAAATCCGTGCTTAAATCCCTTTAAATACCTACGTGACAGGTACAAGGATTACAAGACGTGCGTATTTACGATCGTGGGTCAAGTGTCATGTGGAAGGTGTGAAGAGGCTGTTAATTTTATCGCTTCTCAAACGAAATGGCTTTTACTGACTTTTTACGGGTGATAGGCTTTTTTCACATAAGAGAATATTCCACAGCGTATTTGAAGTAAAAACTTGTTTAGGTGCGTTGTGCGGTATTTATGGCAAGAGATAAAGTTATGATTTCACGTCATGACATGCTAGTAAGCGTGACCGAGCGTATTACTTGCGCGGCTTGCGTCAGATTAGCGTAGTATAGCGGCCTACGTACGTCTAATATTAATGTTTTGTATTGAGTTTGCGTAGCCCATCATATGTTTAACTAATAAATAAACTATATAATACTAGCGGGCCCGGCAGACGCTGTCCCTCCCTGAGTATAAAAAAATCCTTGACAAATTATATACCAAAACCATCTTCATGAATCACTTTATACACTGGTGAAAACCGAATGGAAATCCGTTCAGTAGTTTTTGAGTTTATCGCGAACAGACAGACGGAAGGGGATGGACAGAAGGGGGTGTAAGGGGTCGAATAACATCATAAGACTTGAGACACCCAAGCCAACCTCACGTGCATTTCATTGTTATGAGTTTTCACTTCTATCGGCTGTCCTCATGACTGACTCGACTTTTTGTATCATAGTACGATAAGCTGACATCATTATGGCTGGTGGTTATAACCAGTAATAGTTTCTTAGGTAATAATGTTAGTTTTTACAACAAAGTCCCAAACATATTACCGATTCGCCGGACTCTAAGTTTAAGCGTAATATCAAGCGGTGATGAATTGACTCCTCTCTGTGCATCCACTGAAAACGAGTGTAAGTGTATTTTAAATATATGTGTGTTAAAAAGATAAACCTATCTAGATAAAAATCCTAACTCGCTTTTTTTTCGAACTGACTACGCTAATGGTTTGGAAAGGCCTTAACAGCTTCACCGATCGCAAGTTCGCCCAAATTATACATAAATACCAATTCTCTTAAAGATCGCTTGAGTAGTTTCCGAGTTCATCGTGGACGAACATAATGAAACTAGATTTTTATATATTTCAGACTAGATGTGAACTTTGTGACTGGCTGTGTGTGACATTTCAATTTTCACGCGGGCGTAGTCGCGGGCATGGGTGATTAAGCAAAATCATATGATGGGAATGTGTATTAAAACTCGGCTCGACATCGACGATTTAATTGGCCTCACACTTTATGAAGGATTTTGTTACGGCACTACAGTATATAGTTGTAAATCGTATATATTTGAAAAACATTATAGCTACGTTTATTCTTAACGGATGCACAGAGGTGTTAAGTTCGAGACATCAAAATTGTTGACATACTGAACCACTCTATAATTAATTAGCCTTCTCTTTTATGTTTTCTCATAAGTAAGATATACATATATACGAATGTGTTAATATGTAAAACATTTCCTAAATGTTATACCGCTGTATAAGCTGTTACCATACCAAATTTCGTCAAAATCGGTCCAGTAGCTTTTGCTTGAATACCGTATAAACGACAGACGGACAGGCAGACAGACAACATTTTTAAAAACTATGGATATCTGTTATGTTATTATTTCTAAGACTCACCAGAGTATAATTTTCTTTGAAATATTTAATGTACAGATTTCTTCCCGTTAGGCTTTTATTATATGTATAGATTAGGAATATTAAAAGCATTATAAAAATAACTACATTTGTAATTTTATTGTTCGAAACCATACGATAAAACTAGTATATAACATCGCGTGAGTGATCGATAGCTTGTATAAGTTAAGCCCATTAAAGACCGCACTGTTTATACAAGTGCCAATAAAATTAATTCGCATGGGCTTATCGCGCGTGTAAAGTGCATTGTACAGTATGTACATACCTATATATTTATGCGTATCGATATAAGAAGTCCGCCATTTTGATCAATTTTTTTATCACGATAGCTTAATTTAATATACAGTTGTTAAAGTTTGAAGACTCTACGATTTTATAAGAATTTGGCATTCAGCGATGCATGCTTTATTCTTTTTTTGTTATTTTCTTCACTACATGTTATAAAACAAGGCAACAACGTTTCTCTGTTTGTCTGTCTGTTTGCGATAAACTCAAAAACTACTGAATGGGTTTTCATGCGGTTTTCACCAGTATATTAAGTGGTTCGTGATGAATGTTTAGGTATATAATTTGTCAGTGTTATTTTTTTATTATCAGGGTAGGGTTCCGGCAAGAACCGGCAGTAAGCTCGATCGGGTTTATCTTTTTAACATACATATTAAACCGACGTGAAATAACAGTGCTTGAATTGTTGCGTTTCGTTCAGTTAGTGAGAGCACCGGATACCCAACTTGCCTCTCCTCCCCTCTTCCCCACTCACCCTTCTCCCAAATACGGGTTGGCAACGCACTTGCGACTCCTCTGGTCTTGCAAGTGTCTATGGACGGTGATGATCACTCAACATCAGGTGACGCGTCTGTTCGTTTGTCTCCTATGAAAAAAAAAAAGTTACATTTGGTGGATGCATTGAGATTGGTGACGTTTCACATATTGATCCACTCTATTTACTATATCTACTCATTAAAACCGGTTTGACAAGCACATTATGTTTATGTATTTCATAGGGTTTCGCCAGAGTTTTCAATGTGAGCGCCTTAAAATTCTCCTTCACAACTTTATGCGTATACATCGATTTTTCTCCACTTTTTCTAATATTATATACATATATTATACACATAAACCTACCAGAATAAATCCTCTAAATTATACTGAAAATAGTATCAAAATCGGTTCTCCTTATTCTTCTTTTGGTTCCGCAGAAGCACTTGCCAGTGTCAATGTTTTGTTTCAATGGAGATTACAACATATTTTACATAATAAGTGTCGTTGTGAATAATTTTAATGTTCCAACAAGACGATGGCTCTCTTGTTAGAACTTTCCAGGGAGGTTTGTACCATCTCAGAATTCATACTCCGTGTTATTATTTTCCATTCAATTCACTTATGCACAATAAACAAACTATATTACATAAAACACTACCAATTTTACACAATATACATTCAAGTAACACAAGATGACAGCTTAAAATCCCGCCAAAAACCCAAAATCAGTTATGTAGTTTAAAAAGAATAAGATCGTACACAGATAGACGAAAAAATCGTTTATGTTTTATAACGCCTATAGATAATTAATACATTTAACAGATAATGTCATAGATAGCGGCTACATACAAGCAATACATGATAATTAACAAATATATATGTGTCTACGAGATCGAGAGCAGAAGTTATCATAATAAAATATAGGTTATAGGGTAAATAAGATAATAATATTGTATGAAAATAAATTTATCTAAAAATAAACGGGAATCCGATGCCGTCAGACAAAGCAAGATTGAAACAAAACGCCACGAATTTCAAATAAACGAATTATTAGCGTGTTTACGGGAACAACCTCTCGGATCACGTTCATGTAATTCAATAAATATGATGAAAACACAAAGGGGGGTGATACGAGAGAGAACAAAGAATATATTTATCGCTTAACGTTCACAATGTTATAATTACTTTGTTACAAGTGAAACCGCGGTATACAAATGTGTCAAATATTTAATTGCATGTAAATCTGTATTCTCAAGGGGAAGGTTTATAAAGCTATGATAAGACCAGTCATGCTGTATGCATGTGAGTGCTGGTCTATGAGAGAGACGGATGAGACAAAATTACATGTGGCAGAGATGCGAATGTTAAGGTGGATGTGTGGTGTGACTAGAATGGATAAAATTAAGAATGGGTATATCAGAGGAAGTTTGAAAATATCACCAGTGACAGATAAGTTGAGGAGTAATAGGTTAGCATGGTATGGGCATGTCATGAGGAGAAATGAAAACCATTTAACTAGATAAGTGTTGAGTATGTTTGTGGACGGATATACGAGTAGAGGAAGACCGAAAAAGGTATGGATGGACTGCGTGAAAAATTATATGTGCGTAAAAGGTGTGAATACTGAAATGACATTTGACAGGAGAGAGTGGAAAAAGAAAACATGTTGTGCCGACCCTACTTAAGTGAATAAGGGTAATGATGATGATGATGATGTAAATCTGTATTCAATTTATTTAATCGTATGACTAAATAGAATATCCATCTTTATTGTCGATTAATTGATTACTCTATTTGTCGTTGCGAGGGTCATTTTATGTGGAATAGTGCAGCGGCCAAACATTTGTTCTTTTTAGCACCATCTGGGGAGTAGGTACGTGCGGGGAAAATACTTTATTAAACCCTAAGAAGGCGCTTATGATTGTCAAAACTACCACCGGTTCGGAAAATAACCCAGTTCATCGAGAAGAACTGGTAAGAAGTTCGATCAGCTTTATATTTTTAGCATGCATATATTCAAAATACGTTAACGTTACAATATTTTTGAAGTGACAATGTAACGGAAGTCCGTTAGGCAATATGGCGTCACGTTTATGTACCATCCGGTTTTTAAATATTTTTGATTTTGTTTATATATAGTTTATATAAAATCAAACAAAAATCTTTGAAAAAAGAAGATAAATATATTAAATTGAATAATAATAAAAATCATACAGCAGTATTAATTATGTATATATGTACGCGCGACCGTGCTGTCATCTGGTTTCAATGTAAATAAGTAACAAATTAAATCAAAGCTTCATTATCTGTAGTGCCATAGGTAAATCAACAAAAAGATAATATGGCACGACTATTGATGCAGTTTTCTCAAGAAATTTAGAAAATTTGAAGAGTAGAACTTACGTTTCCCATTTCAGTTATCATAAACCAATTAAATAATATTTGAAGTATTATAGTAATTAAACGACAGTGCAACGGAAGCCCGCTACAGCAATATGGCGTCACGTTTCTGTACCATCCGGTTTTTAGTGGATGCACAGAGAGGAGTCGATTCCAGACATCCCCAGCGTTCACATATTGATCCACCCAATAATAGTCTTTTGACACCAAAATTCGCCCGATTTGGCGCTTAAACCTATACGGTCCGGTAAATCGGTAATACGCTTTGGACTTTGTTATAAAACCTAACACTATTACTTTAAAAAACTGTTACTGGTCTTACTGAGTCTAAAACATATGACGACTCATTTGTATGACGACTCATTTGTATGACGACTCATTTGTCACGGTTTCTAGTATTCAACTTAGCCGGTCTTTTACGAAATTCAGCTTTCAAAGTTTTTGCATACATATCTTAAATAGTAAAAATTGCAAAATTGTACATGTATTTAGGTGCTAAAGTCATGCTGAAGCTATTACTGGTTTAAGCATGAATGGCTTAAGTCATATGAGGCAAACGAACAGGTGGGTCACCTGATGTTAAGTGGTCACCACCGTCCATAGACACTAACAACACCAGAGGAGTCGCAAGAGCATTACCAGCCTGTGTTTGGGAGGAAGGGGGGAGGCAAGAGGAGGGACAGGACAGAGGAAGGGAGGGTAGGTGGGTGTCCGGCGCTCTCACTGACCGAACAAAACGCAACAATGCAAGCACTGTTACTTCACGTCGGTGTTTCTGTGAGAAGGTGGTACTACTACGGGCGAGCCGACCCATTCATACTGAAACCAGTCATAGCTTCAGCGTGGCTCTACCACCTAAAGAAAAATCTTATAATATTAACTGAGATAATATAAAATACAATTGAAAATATAATTAAAATTATTTGATTAGAAGTAGGTATTGGTATTTTAATAAATATTCAAGATTAATATTAATATGAGGATTGTAGTGAATAATATTATTATCATTCCATCAAATTATAGTAAAATATTAATATGTAAATTCACAGCGCGATGATACATTTAATACTGACGCTGTACATTTACGACCAACGCGCGGCGGTTTATCGATCGCGGCGGGGCGCGACTAACGCCCACTCTTACTTGAGCCCTAAGCCGCTTAAACCCGTCCCTGGGATATACGAAATGTCCAAATCGCAGGGGACGGAGAAGTTCAGTGTACACTGTCTGTAACTTGAAAGCATGTTTTGGCAGATCTGTAGTGTATGGAAACGTGGACAAATATTTGAATGCATATTGTTTGTATTATCTTATAGCTGTTTTGGAATTTTCAATTTAATATATCGAAATTGTAGCTATCCTATGTCTATGTTATACTACGGATTTGAGGCAAAAATTAAAAAAAAAATCTTATTGACGCGTTCCACTAAGGCGCGATGCACTCACTTTAGCGTTCACAATATGTGTAAAATACACCTTTGGCCGTTCCACGTGGCGACTACGATCGTTATGGTCGCGACGAAAACGTCACTAATGACGTCATGACTTACGCGTACGACTACCCATGTCTAGAGGTGGGTCGGAGTGAGCGTTGAGAGAAGTAGCTGAATTTTCAAAAGTTAAAGCAAAGATGGCGTCAGTGAAATTTTAAAGTCTAAAAAACAAGGAGACCATACCATACATAACATTTTCTTAGTTTACAGTGGTGTTCGTAAATTAAAAACACTACCAACGGTCCTTGACATTATGTAAGATATTTCACCGCAATCGTTTTTATTTTGAAATTAAACAATAAATAGGACAACAATATGGACAAAGATTTATTATTTATTAGAAAAACAATATAAATCCCACTACACAAGTGAAGTTTTGATATTACATTACGGACAAACATTTAAATCAGTTTTAAGGTATGAACAATAATGGTCAACTAATTAGAAACAACAACAAAAAAATATAAAAACAATATTTTTGTAAGTATTAGTAATTAGTATTATTATTTACAAAATAGCTACTATCCACAGCCTACCAATAGTTATAATTAATACTTAGTGGCGTATCCCTTATTTTCAATAACAGCACTGCAACGACGTGGCATTGATTCAATCAATTTCATACATTTTTCTAGGGGGTTTGAATTCCATGCTTCAACAAATGCTTCATATATTTCGTTTTAACTGGTGTTACGTTTGTTTGAGACTTTTTTTAACTATATACCAGAGATTTTCTATCAGGTTTAAATCCGCACTATTTGCTGGCCAGTCTAAAACGGAAATACGCCGCGCTGTTCACTAAGGAAACTTTTGACGCTATAGGCCTTGTGTTTATCGTCCGAGTAGGTAATTATTGTGTGCTCTAAGATATTTTTGTACTGCCATTGATCCATTGTACCTTCAATATTCCGAACGGGTTCAATTCCAAAGGAAAAACATCCTCAAACTTTAATGTTACCGCTAACGTGCTGGACTATACTACTTGTGTATTTATAACTAAAAGTATTGTTTACAGGACGTCTAACATAGCGCTTTTCATCGGAATTTACGATATTTATTTTTGTTTCATCTGAAAATAACACTTTTTCCATTCTCGTACTGTCCAATTAACATATTTTTTACCGAATAATAATCGCTTCTTTCGGTGTTGCTTGGAAGCGGTATTTTTCGAGGGATTCTTCTAAAAAATTTAGCTTATAATCTTCGGCGTATCAGTCTTGACGAGATGTTTCTCGGGTCATTAGGTGAAAAAACTTCATTTTTAATCTGTTTGGAGCCTTTAATTAAGTCTTTTTTAGCAACACGAACGATTAGCGTATCTTCTCTGGGAGAGGTTTTTCTTGGCCGACCCTTTCTAAGAACATTTTCAACAGTTACATGTGTTTTATAATGATCAATTGCATTAAAAACTTTCTTAACAGAACAACTTAAATGATCAGCTATTCTTCTGTACGCCCACTTATGATCTATATGTAAATTAACAATTATTTGCACAGTTAACGCGTTACAACTTTTTTTTTCGAACTGACTATGCTGTTGACCTAACAGTCTTAACAGCTTCACCGGACTACTAAGGCGAGCGCTTAAGGCAGTCAGCCGATTTTATTTTGACAACTAGCTCAAGGGTGCGCGGCACACCTCGGCTTGGGCTGTTGCCTGATACATGCAATTCGCGACCTTTCTGAGCTAAGCTAAACTAACTATTCATACATATATGAGTTGTGGAAACATATATGTATACCAAGCATACATAACTCAATAACTCTTATATATATTTCGTATCGAATAATTTTCTAAACTATTTCAGTTTGATAAGGGAAAAATATAAAACCCTTCCACTTGCGTGTACGCGTGTGTGGAGGTGATATGTGTAATGTTGTCGCAGTGATGTAAGATTTTGTGTCACTGTATCGCGCGAGCAGCGCACTCAAGGGCTCCACGCCGAGGGAACGGACCTATGCTTGAGCCACTGCCGAGGGGACCTAGCCTAGTCCGGGAGGGACCTAGTCTGGTAAAAAGACATCTCTTTTGCTGTCACTCAGATTCTAACTAGGGTTAGACGGATTTTCGAAGCAGCCGATTTACATCTGAGCTATTTTTGTTTTTGCGTCACAACTTTTATTTTTGCCCATTTTGAACAGAATAAAATTCAGATTAAATTTTGAATTGCCGCCAAAATAATAGACAAAACCCATAAAGAAATGTTATTCTCTAATTTTAAAAAAAGAACGAGCTATGGATGCTTTTTTTAATGTTTCTAATTAGGCGTCCAAGCGGCCAGTAACAGAAAATAAACTCCTACATGTGTAAGACTCATTTTGTAATTAAAAGTAAGATATGTTTTATATTTTGTGCATTTAATGAGTTTTTTATTTTAGTGGCTATATTATTGCATGATTATTAATTATTGAAAGTATTTTTTAGGAACATTTGTACGTTGACTTTCTTTATTCATAAGAGATGTTTCTAATTATATGACCACCACTGTATGTGACAAAAAAAATAATTACTTGAATCAAAACATACTTTATTCAATTTAGGCCCTGACAAGTCACTTATGAATGGCAAGGCTACCACCGATTCGGAAAACAACCCAGTCATCGAGAAGGACCGTTAAGAGTTGGTTTATCACCTCATGCCATATATTTTCACAAGAAATAAGTTACATTCATTTTTAGCGGATGCACAGAGAGAGGCGTCATTTCCAGACGTCACAATCTTTCACATATTGATCCTGCCTATAATAGCCTTTAGACGTTAAAACACGCTTGACATTGTTCTTAAACTCACTATCTGGTAAATCGGTAAAGTGCTTTGAGACTTTGTTATAAAACCTAACACTAGTGCCAAAAAACTGTTACTAGTGGCTTTTGAATTCGTCATCTGTAGTTTGTTTATTGTGCATAAGTGAAGTGAATGGAAAATAATACCACGGACCATGAATTCTGAGATGCCACAAAAACTCAATGGAAATTTCGAACAAGATGGCCACCATCTTGTTAGTTCATTGAAATGATATCAAGAAACTTGTAATATCGATACTCACTTGACAATGGCAGTGATAGTCTACTAGAAGACTGGTTGCCAATAATGGAATGGAAGAAGAACTTGTAATACTATTAACTTCTCGACAATGGCAGTAATAGTCTAAAGGAATGATTGCCAAAAAAAAAGTTAATATTTATAAAAAAATTATGACTGTCCATCATGTATGACAATAACTGTCTTATATGAATGCTGTCAATAACTAATTAGGTGATTGTGTTATTTTACAATAACTGTTATCAAAACTGCTATTAATTATACAGCTTTTAGTTAATTTACTATTCTGTTCTAACATTTACTTGATAATAAAATATTCGTTTTTTGTATCGTAAATTTGGGTGTGAGTAATGTGAAGCGCTCTCTCTTTTACACCTATTTATAGTTGTATAAGAATTGCTCTTTCGCACTATGATATAACACTGGCCGATAATTGTCAATAACAATAACCCATAAAGATATTCAGCAGCAGAAGAATTACGTTTTGAATAATGTGTTATCCGTTGTATTATCAGCTGTTTTAATTAAAAACACTTCTACCGTCCAGGGTCTGCTTTTTGAAGTAAGACACGGAATTACTCGTTTATTTAGTACTGTGGATTAAAAACATCTAATATATTAGTGGATCAAATTTTGTTTGTTCAAACCTGATCCTTAAAATTGGTATAAAGTTATCTCATAGCTTTAGACCTGTTTTTCCAAATCAAATCAAATCAAATCAAAAATACTTTATTCAGTTTAGGCCCTAATAAGGCGTTTATGAACGTCAAAAATTACCACTGGTTCGGAAAACAACCCAGTCGTTTGAAGTAAGGCACGGAATTATTCGTTTATTTAGTACTGTCGATTAGAAACATCTAATATATTGGTGGATCAAATTTTGTTTGTTCAAACCTGATCCTTAAAATTGGTATAAAATTATCTCAAAACTTTAGACCTGTTTTTCCCAATCAAATCAAATCAAATCAAAAATACTTTATTCAGTTTAGAATATACTAATATTCTAAACGAATATACTGTAAATACTTTATTTCGAATGCATTATACGTTACAATACCGTTTTTAGTGGATGCACAGAAAGGAGTCAATTCCAGACGTCAACATCGTTCACATTTTTTTCAATGGCCGCGTGGCCAGCAACCATCCCTAAGTTGAAGATCTGTTATCAAGCACCTGTTGGTGTGTTCCAGCAGGCGCACTTGAGAGCCAGTCTCCTCTAGTTTTAGCGTGTTAACCATCCTAGTGTAGGGTGGTACAGCCACCCTGAAGCTATTACTGGTTTCAGCATGAATGGGTCGGCTCGCCAGGGGTAGCACCACCCTCTCACAGAAAACCGACGTGAAGTAACAGTGCTTGCATTATTGCGTTTCGTTCGGTCAGTGAGAGCGCCGGATACCCAACACCCTTCCCCCTCCTCACTTCCCCACTCCTCCTTCTCCCAAACACAGGCTGGCAACGCACTTTCGACTGGTGTTGTTAGTGTGTATGGACGGTGGTGATCATTTAACATCAGATGAACCACCTGTTCGTGTGCCTGCTATGAAATAAAAAAAAATATTAAAACGGAAATTCAAATAAAATTGTAATGTTTTGATACATAAATATTCCCATGTATTTTTTGTTCACAATTTGTCACTTACGCTGGTCGATGAAAATGCGACTAGGATATAGAAATCAAAAACTTACCTAATATGCTTGCATTGTTGCGTTTCATTCGGTTAGTGAGAACGCCGGAGGCCCACCTCCTTTCCCCCTTTCCCTTCCCCTTTCTCTTTTCCCTACCCCTCCCCCGTACACAGGCTGGCAACGCACTTGCGACTCCCCTGATGTTGCTAGTGTCAATGGACGGTGGTAATCACTTAACATCAGGTGTCCCATCTGTTCGTTTGCCTCCTTTTGACATTAAAAAAAAATCACATTGGTTATATGGAACTTATACCTTATACGTCCTTATATCTAGCCAATACGTCGTGGGCTGGCGTGGTGATTATGCCCATACTTTCTTTCAGTAAATGGGCTATAACCCTGCAGTGGGTTTCTTACAAGCTGATGATGATAATGATCAAAAGACTGAAACATAATGAAAAAACTTTATCATTATGTTTCTAAAATATTATAATTTTTCTGGGAAGTTCTTATTGAAAATTAATATAATAGTAAAAACTAACGCATTATAAAAATGTGTACGTTAAAAAGAATAAACCCGTTGAGTTTCGGTACACCCGCGCAAATAATTTTTATCCCGCTTTTATTAGTTTCACCTGTATGTATGTATGTAACCGACCCCTTTGAGCTCGATTTTGTCCTACTTTGAACGATCAGATTTAATTCAAACTTTGCACACCAGTCAGAGATCGATGACAATACAAAAATCCGAAAAAAAAAGTTAAAAAAAGATTAACTATAAAATGAAAAATAAATAATATTAAAAAAAAACTAAAAACATGTTTTTTTAGTTTTTTTTAACTATTATTTATTTATTACAGTGAGACGTGATAACCAATCAATTCCAGGCGGATGTGCAAAGTAACGTCCACTATAATATATAATGATGGATTTCCACAAAGTAACGCCTTCTTCAGTCAAATATCTTTGAAATATTTTTGAAATCGTGTTGAATATCATCAGAATGGAATTAAATCTATATATCAGTTGAATAGGACGAGAGTTATGGTGTATCCTCTTTGTATTGAAGATGGTTTATCACAGAAATCCCTCTATTCAGCTGGGACATTACTCCGATTCAGCGGCTCGCTTCCCCGGGGACGGATCGAGAACGTTCAAGTGTTGTACAGTGCCGGACATTTCTTTACGACCGTATAATAAAAATAAAAATCATAACGTGACATATAATAAATAGAAATTAACATAGAAAAATCACTAAAAATTTGGTGTATATAATATAACCCTTAATTTAAAAAAAATGAGAGGTCGAGAATTTTAATTAAAAGTAGGCCTTTCAAAAAACTAAAAGATGGGCAGATAAAGAATAGATTTAAATACATAATTCTAAAGTTCTCGACCTTTCAAGTATTTCAGCCTTCCTCCTACATGCCCCTCTAGCCCCTGCCCCTCTAGAAGTTGATTTATCAAAAGAGTAAAGGATGGACAAACGTATGCAAACGATATACTGCAAGAATCCACCTGAAGATTTTCGATTTTTTAAATTTTTTTTTCGGACGCCGGCCCACGCTTTTTAAATTTTTCATAAGTTTTTTTATAAAGGTGGGCAAATAAATTTAAATGATGGAAAAAATGAGCAATCGATGGGCATACATTCGTAAAGATACGAATTCAAATAGGGAGACATTAATTAAATTGACCCTGTAAACTGGATAATGTCTGCATTATTAACAATGGAGACAGCTCGGCTCTGAGCCTGTAAGCTTCTCGACAGTTCCTACAAAAAGGGAGCTAACGTGGTGGCCAAAGAGGAGCCACGCGACATGTATTAGCTGTGCCATTATGCACAGTGCGTGCACACTATGTGTGAGTGTTTTTCATTGTGTGACTGTATGTATGTGTGAGTGTCTGGTAGTCACGGACATAAACATAAACCCTACATTTAAAATATATATATATCGGGGTAGTCACTACTGATCTGCGCCCGTACTATTGCCTATATCGGGAAAGTTACTATTGACTGTATACTATTTAGTCCGTTCTGTAACACCATTGGTTGGAGGTATCGGCTGTTCATGTATCTTAATTATTATTGGTTATCAGCTTTGACTGGAATGCCTATAAACGCAACCAGCGACGAGGCACTGGGTATCGGCTGAGTGCCGGCTTAGTAGCCCGGTGAAGTTGTTAAGGCCATGCTAGGCCAATAGCGCAGTTAATTCGAAAAAAAGAGACACTGGGCTTCCTTGGGCTAGGCTAGTCTCATCTGTAATAATTCGTAACTATATTTAGTGTTGCATTTCTGTATCGGCGAACGTTTGTATTCAGTTGGTCTTGGTGGATTGATCGATCGAATTATAACCATGACGTCACTATGAATAACTTCACACTTATATATGAACGCCATTTTATTTCCACCCTGATATATATAAAAGACTAGCCGTGACCGCGACTTTGCCCGCGTGGAACCTGATGTATAAATCAGTGACTAATAAATTCGTCTGAATGTATTAAGTCTAATTATTATCTACTTTCCACTTGTACTTAAGTGACGTAGTCATTAAAATGACTTTTGATAGATCCCCCTAATTTTAATGAAACAAAGACTAAATGTTATTCAAAGATATTTTTTATTTTATTTTATTTTATTTTTGAAAGGTTTTATCATGAACGCAGTACTTTTGCAGTGATGCATGTTTAAACAAACAGACCGATAGACAGACTGACATATCGAAAAATGATTAAAATGTATTTTATTACTTATTCCTAGACACCTGCAACTATTTTTTTTACAGACATCTAAAAAGTATAGACACGTTAGATTTATATTTTTTATTATATGTAGAGATTGCTATTATTTTGTCCATGAGTGTAATCCAAGAAATCCTGACAAGCAATACACTTAGCGATCAAACACAGAACACTCTACGCCATTTTTGCGGTTTATTCGCCTTTGTCGTGTTCATGCGAGTTTGATAAATGGATATTTTCGTGATGAAATATATTTTTATCGTCATATATTTAGAAATTGAATAGCGATTTTATTTGTTGATATAAGTAAAATTGGGAAACGTATTTTCTTTGAAGTGAAAAGGTTTCGGGACCCCATACAAGTTCAATATCGACTTTCAACTTCGGAACTTGTATTTCAAAACCGCTTTATTTCTCACTACCAACTTTTCGCGTTGCGAAATTTTACGAAGTCGTCAGTAAAGTAAGAACGTTTATTTGGGTAGGCACGTTTGTAAAGAATGTTACACAAGATGTAATCATTTTACGGACATTCACATGCCATTAGGTAAGTTTTTGATTTCTATATCCTAGTCGCATTTTCATCGACCAGCGTAAGTGGCAAATTGTGAGCAAAAAATACATGGTAATATTTATGTATCAAAACATTACAATTTTTTTTCAAGGTGGGCATCCGGCTCTCTCACTGACCGAACGAAACGCAACAATGCAAGCACTGTTACTTCACGTCGGTGTTCTGTGAGAGGGTGGTAGTACCCCGGGCGAGCCGACCCATTATGCTAAAACTAGTAATAGCTACATCGTGGCTCTACCACCTTCACCACAATGAAGACATAATGAAGCACAGGTCATCAGATTGTTGGCAGCTTAAAAAAAATACTTGGCTTATTATAAACTTTGAAAAAAATAACAAATTTTGTATTGTAAAATCATCATCACCATCAGCCTGTAAGAGACCATACCATAAGCCTCTTCCCGAAGGAAGGTATGGACGTAATCACCATGTCAGCCCACGACGTATTGGGGATTTCAAACTCTGAGAAATCCACAGTTCTGTATTTTTCCCACATACAGTAGTACTACAAAAACATTTCTCAGGTTCGTGTTTCCTCGCGATGTTTTCCTTCACCGTCAGCCGATAATGTTACCAATTTAAATTAGTAAATGTGTGCAAATTCCGAAAAAATCGTTTGTACATACCGGGGTTCGACCCTGCGGATATTTGTTATGTAAAACACATTTTTTCTTTTGTACAAACTTCTTTGTATTAAACCATAAAATTTGCAAATGACCATGCCGTGAATGAAGAAAAAAAAATTAAAATCATGATCCGCCATTTGAGATCCGAGTCGTAAAAAATCCGCCGGGCGGTTAAAATCAAAAATTCAAAATGTAAATAAAAAAATGTAACGGTCAAGTACATTAACGACTTCAATTTAATTCGACGAAATTAATTAGGTTTAACGAATATTCTCCGTCAAGTCGCAATCTAAGTTTGAGTACCTTTAACATCACTTCTGACAAAATTAATTTAAATTCGTTATCTCGGATGGTTTTTCATTTATAGGATATTTATATCACTTGATTAAACTAAAGTTCTGCCTCGATTTGTATTCTATTATTTAAAAAAAAGGTGTGTGTGTGATTCACACACGATAGAAGTGAAACTTCAGTAAATCGACAAAAGAATGATATGAATATATATAACAAGGGTAGGATAGTAACAAAGTTTATTTGTTTAAAAATGAATTTATTATTTAGCACAAAAAGATATAAAAATACTCACAAACACTGTTAAATAATAACACACCACGCTGACTTCTTACTAAAAAGCTGTAATACGTGGAAATATTAGCTCATGTACTTTTCACATATACTAACATACTTTAAATGCTCAAATACAAGCAAGTATTAAACAGTGTGCAATATACATACACATCGACATTTGCTCTCTCGCTCTGGCTCATTAATTTTTATATTTGTGTCTCTTACCTGTCATTTTTTCCGTTGCATCCGGTTTGACACACCGATATTTGCTCTCTCGCTCTGGCTCACTAATTTTTATATTTGTGTCTCTTACCTGTCGTTTTTTCCGTTGCATCCGGTTTGAAATCCCAACAATTCTAAAGAAGTTTCACTTAAAAAATCAAACAGAAACCCAATAATAGATTTATAGATAGACATAAACCTGTTTCTCAGACAATCATCCGCATCCTTTTATTTATTTTGTAGCTAGGACGTGCTTTAGTTTTATCAAAAAAAAATCTGTAATTATATGCAAATTTATTATTCAAAATTAGAAAATATTATATCTGTTTGTATTTCCAAGTTTAATTAAAAAACAGCTCGACTGATCGATATAAAATTTCGCAGAATGGGAGCTTATATCATTGTTTAATTGATAGGGTACTGGCATTGTTAAAAATACTTTTAAAAACTGTAAAAAAAAAAGATTCGGTGTTATTACAAAAAAGTTAAATACGTATTGAACCCTGGCTTTCAAAAGGTCGCTTCATAAATGCACCGCGGTCGCCGAATGTTCGCCATCTTGCTCTTTTGTCTCGCTTTGGTTACGTTAGGTTAGACTTGTGAAAACCGAGAACGCGAACTTGCCTCGGGCGAGCGCGGTGCATTTATTACAAAACCTTTTGAAACCATGTATTTAATACGTATTTTACTTTTTTGTAATAACACGGATTGTGTTTAAATGTTGTACATGGGAATTATATCAGAATTATATAATTAATTGTATTCTACAAAAATGTATTTTACAAAGAACTAGTTTAAATATTGTGGATAGATCAAATACCTTATGCCCTACAACCAACAGAATCAACCATTAGCCTATGACTTACAGATACGAAACCGACGTTTTCGAACAATTTTAAAAGTAACAATAATCAATAATAATTAAAATTATTATATTATAAGTCTACACTTAAAAATCAGTACCTGGACGACCGAGCCTCGCTCGGTTCTTTAAAAAACATTTTTAAATTAAAATAAACTGTTATGTTTGCATCACAAAATCAGCATGTTATATAAAAAAAAATATTAAAAAAGATATTTCTCTTTTGGTCTCATGCGGATTCGAACTGGGGGTTGGACGGATTTTCGAAGCCACGGCGAAAATTAACCTTTATATTCGAGCTATATTTTTTCATTTCCTGAAAACTCAGATAAAAAAGGTTTTTTATAAACGAAATCTAGCTAGATCTTTTTATCGTCCCTGAAACAGCCTACATACTAAGTTTCAAGGAAATCGCTACCGCCATTTCCGAGATCCTGAATATATAACAATATACAAGAATTGCTCGTTTAAAGGTATGGATATCTAAATAATAGTTTTATTATATAGAGATTGTTTATTTATTTTAAATCCCAACGTCACTTTAATGTCAAACGGGATCATAATAAAACGTTAACGCTAATTAACATTTTACGTTTTAGTACATATTATAGCGAGTTCAATTCCACAAGGTGTTTTTTTCCAGTTAACCAGCGGGATTTTAGTGATAAATGTATTATTGTGAGAGCTGTACAAACAGATAGCAAAAAATGAGCGGACGTAAATGTAAAATCAATATGTGAATATTTTACAAGCCAGATTAAACTTACAAAGTAAAAAAGAAATATTCCTATATTCAAATATCTACGCAGATGGAGGTTTATGGCTGGCTCTTAGAACGTCATTTAGTGGATTTTATATTTTATTCCTAATGTTGTGTTATTTTGTAATATTGGTGTTACTTGACGTAATATAGTTTGGTTATAATATACAAATGAAGTGGATCAGAAATAATAAAGTGAGGTATGGATTTTGACTTGCAAAAAACCTCCCTGGAAAGTTCTAACACGAGGGCACGGTATTGTGGGGCAATGCCCTACCTTAGAAATACCAAAAGCTAAGATAAATTATTATAATTAAATTATTTGTCCATAGTTTGAAATAAAAATATTGTAGCGATAGATATCGAAACTTTATCGAACATACCACAGTTTGTGACATTCGAGGGCAGATCAATTATGATAAATATTTTATTTCTGCCCTACGTGTAACCAACGTTGCCCTACCGTAAATTCGACTCTAGCTACAGCCCTGCAAGAGGGCCACCATTTCGTTAGTTAATTGACCGCAAGAAACTTATAACATCATTACCTACTCGATAATGCCAGTAATAGTCTACTAGAAGATAGGTTCCCTAAAATAAAATAAATCTACGCAGTACAATAACCATGCCACTAAATACCAATAATTCGTTTAGCTTTGATTATATCTAAATAACAAGAATGTAAATCTAACGTTTTATTACTTCAGATTTTTGTGATAAAAATCGTTGCACATATCTTGGAATAAGTAATAAAATACATTTCAATCATTTTTAGAAATGTCTGTCTGTATGTTTGTATGACCGTGCATCACTAAATCGTAAAGTATATCTTCCAGTAACATGTAGTCTTGGTTTCATTAAAATCGGTTCGGTCTATCAAATGTTATTGTAATTTTAATGACGACGCGACTTAATTACGAGTGAAAAGTAGACAAGTAAATGGACTAATAGATTCAGATGCCTTTATTTAAGATAATTATATATAAAATCAGTTAAAAAGAACTAAGTGTGCAAACGGACATTTGTAGCGGCTTTATAATATTTATTGATGTTGATTAAAAAATATATAAAACGGTTAATTCTCCAAATTCCTACATGTTTTATTTAATGGACAAAGACCGTAAAATTACAAATTTCAATGCGATCTTTTACAAAACATGCCGCGTAGTTCCATGTTTACTACCTATAAAGAGGTTTAATTCTGCCTCGAGACGACTTACTGACGCGTTGTCTTTGCCTACTTTCAATTTGACTATAAAAATATACTGCCAAATTTGAACGAGCGGTGGCAATTTTGGTTCGTGGTTTAGTTTCTCTAAGAATTTCTTCAGTAAATGGGTAAAATCGTAATCAAAGATATAAACAGGTAATTTTAAGAAGAAAATCAGCTCCGAGTATTTGTTGTCAGTTTAGTTGAAGGTGCAGTTCATACGGTACCAGTTTTTGATCACACCATTGTTTTGTCGGTGGTACGGCTTCGTAAGCACTCCCTATCCTAATCACTTCCTAGTGATGTGTTATATGCGGTATTACGTTCCTCGCTGGTAGATAAAATGCATCGTCTTACATTCTTGCCAAACCGTCGATGAGAGTAGCATCATGGTGACGGCGACATAGTCTTGCAGGAATTTCGCGAGTGAAAATTGTAATAAGCTTGCGTTTACAGGATAGGAATAACCGTTTCATAACTTGGCATCGTCCTTCTTGTGTTTTCTCCGCGTGGTTACATCACTATTGGTGTGGCGGAATTATCACGTGAGCGTGCGTGATAGTAGAACTCGGCATGCTTCGGATGATGAGGCTCTGGTGCGCGGAAATGCGTCGCGGCGACAGCGTTACTGTTGTAGGAACCTCGGCGTCATCTCTGGAGCGCGCGGTACACGGGATCACCAAATGTAGGAGTCTCAACTATCTTTTGAACATTAACACGTCAGAGTCACCAAATGTATGAGCTTCGGCTCACTACTAGAATATTCTAGACTAACACGGACAGCGTAATAATAAAACTCGGAGAGCGTAAAATAGACTGTTTATTAAAATGATCATAAAATAGATCATAAATACATATACGCGACATTTCATTTATTTGTTCAATCGTTTGAACGATATTCTATTTACAAAAGTTTCAGGCCGTCTGCCACAGAGGATGACATTCTCGGTAGCTACATACATATTTAAGAGAAGTTTATTGAACATAGCCTAGGGTATATTTAGCGTACGTCGAAATAACTCTCTGAGGGTAGGATTTTTACCATCTTAATTAAAGTTTAACTAGCTCATTCCCGCTACTTCGTGTGCGTCGTTTATTATTTCAATTGGGTTCATACGTATTAAATGCACCGCGGCGCTCGACGACCGCTGCCGCGGCCGATATGCGTT
Source organism: Antheraea pernyi (assembly GCA_015888305.1). Classification (NCBI taxonomy): domain Eukaryota; kingdom Metazoa; phylum Arthropoda; class Insecta; order Lepidoptera; family Saturniidae; genus Antheraea; species Antheraea pernyi. The sequence continues at coordinate 220,798 of MU158736.1, read as the reverse complement.
ATCTTTTTTCTCAAGTCTAACCTTTTATTTTTTAACGTGAGAAAATCCCTTAATGATACGCCACCCTCCCGGGGGAGAGGGTGGGTTATGTCCGACTCGCACAGACTATAATCCCACGGTGTACCGACAGACCGTAATTGTTGGGGCGGTAAGGGATCGTACAATGCAACTCAACCTTGTAGAGTCGCCCTAACGGTCCCCCCCAGTGGAAGTTGACCGCGATGTCCAGGGACACCACCAAAACCCTCTCTTCTTGGGAAGCCGCCTCCGTAGACAGCGACTTCAGAAAGCACAGGGCGTCCACGGTAGAACGCCCCGTCCGGAAGTCGAACTGCGCGTCCGCTAAATTCGGCTCCACTCCCTCCAGGTGCTGGACGACCCGGGAAGAGACGATCCTCTCCAACATCGTACGGCTAACGTTGGGCTAACGGGAACACGCAGCGGAAGCTCTCACAGGGAAGAAAGACCCCGATTTTAAAACATTCATAATGAGCAATCTAACACTGAAAGAATTTTTCAAATCGGACCAGTAGTTTCTAGAGAGTAGCACGTTCAACCAAACAAACCTTCCAGCTTCATAATTATAGATTACTACTCTTATCTTGTACATAGCTCGAGCTGTCATTTAAATTACAGTAACTTTCGATAAAGTGGACCGATTTTAATGAAACAAAGACTAAGTTACTCTCGGGAATATTCATTATTATTTTCTTGTTGAGGTTTATTGTGAACCCAGTACTTTAACAGTGATACGTGTTCATACGAACAGACTGACAGACATTTCTAAAAATGATTGAAATGGATTTTATTACTTATGCCTAAACACCTTTTTTTTCTTTTTCCTCCATGGGGAAATCCCTAACGGATATCCATCACGCCGGGCAGCAGAGAATGGATATGCCCGAGTCGCACGGACTAAAACCCCATGGTAACTTCTTACACCTTTTGGCCGGGGGAGCAGGGACTGTCTAATCGACACTACGTCTGCTCCTCCAACAGGTGTTGTCCCCTCCTAAGGGGCCCAAACTGCGGCCTGTAGGGTCAAGATAGTGGCCCCCTAAGAGGAAATGGGTGCTACCCCACCCCCCCCCTAACACCTGCAACAATTTTTTTCATGAAATTCGAAAAAGTACAAACACGTTAGATTTACATTCTTATTAGAAGATATAGATAAATTATGATAAATAGAATACCTAAACCAATCGTTTTCAATCTTTACTGATAACGCAAACTAAGGCACCATAAAACCATTTCTCATACCTCAGACTTAGTCCTACACGCGTCACTAAGAACTAGCTCGCTCCCTGGTTAATATAGTCAATTGTGTTTTACAGTTAAAGATTTAAACACAGTAGAGACACTCATGATGTTCTTATATCACTATGGTTGATTTTGAAACGATGATCGCTTAATCCATATCGAATCCTTGCGAATTACCTGCAGCTGTTGAAGGAAAACATTGTGGTCAAACCACAGCATAGATAGGGCTTTTTCTAAGGCAACGTGACTAGTTTCTACCTACAAGTTGGGAACTGATCACCAAGCAACTATAGATATGTTCCTGCAGGTGCAATTGAGAGCAAGTTCCTTTTGTTTTAACACGATTCATGGTAGCGCTTTTTATATGTTCACGTAAAGAGGTGTAAGGGTTATCAAATAACATCATAAGACTTGAGACACACACCCAAGCCAACCTCACCTGCACGTGGTGCACCCTGCTGAATAACGAACGACGCAATGGCGAAAGCGGGGTGGTAGGGTTTTACAGCCTGACTGGGTCGCAACCACCATGTATATGGCAAAAAAGCCCGTCATAGTGATTCGCTTCTGCGGGTCGCGTTTCGGGATCAGCCTGTGCATATCCAGCTATTGGCAGGCCGGCATGACAGCGGCGACCGGCGGTGGATAGTGTGTCACTCGATGGTCGCCTTTGTTTTTGGAATGTACTGTGCTTATCATCAGGCAAGGTGCAGTCACTTTGCCGTGCTACAGTAAAAAAAAAGTGGCTAGCTACAACTGTCAAGATGAAAATCCGTCACCAAGCATCTATATATGTGTTCCGGGAACTACAATTGAGAATCAGCCTTTCTAGGCTTAACTTGTTTAGTGGTAAGGTTATTTCTAAGGTTCTAAGGTTAGCTACTACTACCTTCAAATTGGAACTTTGTCACCAAACACTTATAGGTTAGTTCCGATAGCTGTAATTGAGACCAGTCCTCCTAGGTTTAGTGTATTTACCATCTTGGACTACGTCATCATATAACTTCAAGTGAGATTGTGCTCAAATGCTAAATAGTATAAGAAAAATGTATAACATGACATTTAATAACAACAATCAGAAATAATAAATACTCCTTTCTTTTTCAGATGATGCGAAGACCTCGCCGTCACAGATGGCTCACTGTCTCGGTCTTCTTCATCGCGTATTCCGTGCTCCAAGCGGTTTTTAGCGCACCCACCACTTCAGAGCTGACTTCAGTCGCAGAGGATGAGAAGACCACGCTCCAGGATAATCTGGCTCGTCCTGAAAAGACGACACCTGTAAACGATATCCCAAAAAAAGATGGAGAGGATAAAGGTATCGTAGGTTTTTCGGGGAATAAAACATAAGCGATCATCAGGAAAATTAAACTTATTGTTAACTAACCGACCCGTGCCCACTTCGTTGGGCGGTAAATATTTATAAAAAGCTACTTGTTGTGACTTTAATATAAAATTTACATATATGCTGTTGTTAACTTTTTTGGAGGCATTATCAAGCTCTACTTTTCTCTAGAACTCAATCATATATCTCTCATCGTTAAGGCCGCGTTCGTAAGAAACGTTTTCGTTAGACCGTTTTTTCTCCGACTTCCTTTGCAAACCCGACTTCCACAAAGAAGTCTTTTCATTTTTCGGGTTAATGTGTATAGCCTATGACACTTACAAATAACGTGGCTTTCTATTGGTAAAATAATTTTCAAAATCGGTTTTGTAGCACCTCAGTTTACCCCCTACAACATCACAAACTTTACCTCTTTATAATATTACTAGCCGACCCGTACCCACTTCGTTGGGCGGTAATAGGCATTATCAAGCTACAACTTTTTTCTAGAACTCAGTCATATATCTCTCATCGTTCGTAAGAAACGTTTTCCTTCGACCATTTTTTCTCCGACTCCCCAGATATTTACCCCTACTACCTCACAAACTTTACCTCTTTATAATATTAGTATAGATAATATAATTGGTTAATAGCTTCTGTCCGTGACTTCGTACGTGTGGAATAGTTATTTTAAGCTAAGGCGCAGCGGAAGTTCTCAGAAGAGAAAATACCCCGATATTAAAACAGCCTATAACACTCACAAATAACGTGGTTTTCTATCGGTAAAAGAATTTACAAAATCGGTTCAGTAGTTCCTGAGATTATCCCTCACAACGTCACAAACTTTACCTCTTTATAATATTAGTATAAATAGACCAGCAGCATCCGCGACTTCGAAATTTGTCAGAAACTACCAACTACGGTTGTGTTGTCTCTCATATTTACCATTGAAAGATGACTCGACTGCAGCTATATTAATTTGAAATTTTATAAATATACACTAATTTGTTTTTGGATAAAAGTGTAACAAACATCGATCCGTCCACTATTTTTTTATGTCAAAGGGATGCAAACGAACAGGCGGGTTGCCTGATGTTAAGTAATCACCGCCGTCCATAGACACTAGCAACACCAGGGGAGTCGCAAGTGCGTTGCCAGCATCTGTTAGTGGGATGGGGAGAAGGGGGAAGGGAAAGGGAGAGGACGCTCTCACTGACCGAACGAAACGCAAGAATGCAAGCACTGTTACTTCACGTCGGTTTTCTGTGGAAGAGTGGTAGTACCCCGGGCGAGCCGTGCCATTCATGCTGAAACCAGTAATAGCGTGGCTCTACCACCTACAAACTTTCTCCCTTGTGTATATAAGGTTAATAATATTAATCTATACTAATATTATAAAGTTGAATAGTTTGCTTGGTTGAACGTGCTAATCTCAGCATCTACTATTCCGATTTGGAAAATTCACAAAACTGAAATACAAAACAATAGCACAAAAATGAAAAGGGTACTCAAGTACATCCATCGAGAGCCACAAATAATCCTTCAAATAGCCGCATGAAGCTCGCGAGCCACAGGTTGGCTACCTCTGATCTATACTAATATTATAAAGTTGAAGAGTTTGTTTGCTAGAACGTTTTAATCTTAGAAGCTACTGGTCCGATTTAAAAAAATCTGTATTAGATAGCTCATTTATCGAGGAAGGCTATAGGCTATATATCATCATGCTAAGACCAATAAGAACGGAGCACCAATGAGGAATGTTACAAAATTGATTTTTTTTTGTTTTGAGTGCTTCCGCTGCGTTTTGGCGTTAGCCCAGAGTAACTATTCCACGCACACTATATTATATTAATTAAATTATTGGATTAGCTATTTTAAAGGACTACTAAATATTTTTTTAATATTTTGTATTACATATTGTTGCTACAGGAGACGGTGTAACAATTGAAGAAACTGAAAATGGATCTAAAAAAAAATTGAAAGAACTCATGGATGAGGAAGAAGAATCAGATAAGAGCACGTTAAAAGACGCGGGATATAAAGAGGTAAATATAGCTCAGTGAAATTACATAAACACTCTGACAAGGTTTCTAAATTCGTTTCCTATTATTTCGTGTCAAAATTACTATATCGAATTTACGAAGATACTTATGAACGTCAAAACTCTACCACTGGGTCAGAAAACAACTCAGTCATCGAGATAAACGAGCAAGAAATCTCTGTTTATTTTATAATTGCTGATGCCACAATTTCGTTTACGTCGGTTATTCTCTTAACCAATGTATTTTATACTAGCTCTGCCCGCGACATCGTTCGCGTGGAATTGTTACTTTGGTCTAACGTTGACACGCAGCGGAAGCACTTAAGAGGAAAAATACTCTGATATTGAAATATTCTTCACTGGTGCTCCGCTGCTATTGGTCTTAGCGTGATGATATATAGCCTATAACCTTCCTCGATAAATGAGCTATATAGCACTGAAAGAATTTTTGAAATTGATGCAGTAGTTCCTGAGACTACCCCCTACAACGTTACAAACTCACAAACTTTACCTCTTTATAATATTAGTATTAATATATTACTATAGATATAGAGGAAAAGATATAAGTACCACACCGCTTACCCCAATTATCAACTGTAATAAACTTTAATAACTTCATATTGAATTAAGCGATTGTGATTATTTTGAAATAAGGACCCAGTGTCTAAGAGGTAAAACAATAAAAATAATCATCAATCCAGTGTTTTTTGGGTGATGCTCGTTTATTGTAACTATTTTTATTACAAGCTACTGTAATCACAGTTGTTTTTAGCAGATATACAAAAAATGATGTCATTTTTTTGATTTTTTGAAGTGAAACTTTTTTAGGCGCATGAGGATAAAAATTTTACAGATGCAACGTCACGCAGGTATGCAACGGAAGTGACGTCATTTGCAGTAAACGCAGATTTTTCATCTATTTTTCAAGTCTCGAAAATCTAAAGTTTTAGATTTGTATAAATATAGACAAGACTTATAAATTAGTTCGCCAAAGAAGTTTCACTTCTGACATGTGTACTTTGTACGCACGCACTTTTTTTTATATCATAACAGACAAACGAACAGGTGGGTCACCTGATGTTAAGTGATCACCACCGTCCATAGACACTAACAACACTAGGGCAGTCGAAAGTGCGTTACTAGCCTGTGTTTGGGGTAAGGGAGGGAGGGGGAGAGGATAGGGGAGGTGGGCCTCTGGCGCTCTCACTGATCTAACGAAACGCAACAATGCAAGCACTGTTACTTTATGTCGGTAATCTATGAGAGGGTGGTACTACCCCGGGCGAGCCATAATTAAATGTCATTTCCAGACATCAACCGAATAATGAATGGATCCATCATATAATATCGTTTTAATATCAAGATTTTGCAAATCGGTATTTTACTTAAAGACTCAATTGTAGAACCTACTATTATTACCTAAAAACTATTACTGGGCTTCACGAGCCAAAAATTCTTGTGCGATATATCATATTATTATATTTGTGATGTGATAAAATATATGTAAGTGCTGGTATGTGATTATTTCGAGTCCTAAAATTATGCTTGTCTTTTACAAAGTCTGACTTATTTAAGTTCTCGCGGACATACACTATATAATCAAGACAGTTTTGAGACTATTAGAAGGGCAAAATTAAATACCAAATTCTTGAAAGTTGGTTTTTATTCTCTACACAATTACAACTCTACTTAACTGTATTTCGATCTGAATATTATGGTTAGTCCTCTGAAGTAGAAACCTAATCTTTTAGTTTTACGAACCTTCTAGATGAATTTCAACTTAAAAATATGGAGCCTGCATTGACCATTTAGTAACAAAATGATTCAGTACTATAATAACTGTTGTTGTGATTCATCTTGGAAGTCTTTCTTGATATTAACACGTAGTGATAAATGCTTTCATATAAGAATGAAGAGACGAGGAAGCTGCGTGAGGAGGCACGTGCTGCTTGGGCGATACCGACCGTGCATCCGTACAGGGAGAACTGCACTCCACCTGCTATCGAACAAGTAAGCCTTAGAATACTATAGTTAGTTTCGAATCCTTGCAGATGAGCTGGACTCTCGGTTAAGGAGAACGTCTTTATGAAATCATAGTAAGGTTGGGTTTTATCTAGGTTCGCCTAAGACGATACCTCCCTCAAATTGATAATCTATCACCAAACACCAATATGTGTATTCCAGCAGCTGCACTTCAAAGCCAGCTTTAGATCACGTTATCATTTAACATTAGGCGTGATTGTAGTTAGAAAAGAATGCATAATTACAACGCAGAATTCTCACTTAGCAGATATTTTGCAGAATAAAAGGGGAAAGGCATTAGGTGTCTTAAGACTTTCTTCGTCAAAATCATTGCTATGATTTTATCCATACCTATGCGATTTCGTTTGATTTATTTGGAGTGATTCTAGTCTAAATTTTATTTTCTTTTTTTTACTATTAAATTGTATCATTACTTTTTGATCTATGTGAAAAAGCATGATGACATGTAGTCTAGATAATATTATGAGAAGTGTAATCGTTACTACAACTTTGGAAATTAACCCGGACATACAATATAAACTTAAAGACAGAGTAATTGAAACACATACGGTGGTTACTATTTGATTTACAATTAGAATGAAATGATTATTTATAATAGTGGTTTTTGTACTACACCAGTTCCCCAAGCCCCTGATGGGTCAGAACGCGCGGAAGCACGGTGGCCTGATCATCCACATCTTGGTAGCTGTGTTCACTTTCATTGGGCTCGCTATCGTCTGCGATGAATACTTCGTGTCCAGCCTCGACAGGATCTGCGAAGGTGATTCCATGATTTATATATCATCTTTTTACCTGCAGAGAGAACTCTGTGAGTTATAATATATTTCCTTTTTTTTAACTGCCTATTCGCTGTCGGTCAAAACCAAAGTTTTAGACGCATTACATCACGCACAGCGTTTGAAGTAGAAATGGGCAGGTGACATCACTCGTTCCTCTGAAGAAAACACGACTCAATTGTCAATTAATTTAGCGATGTTGTTTAAGACATATTCTTTGTAAACTTAGTCAATTTTAAAAAGCTAAACATTATTACTAAAAGTGGTAGAATCATTGTAGGGTTATATATTAAGGAAGTACAAATATCTGAGTTTCTTAACAGTTGATGTTGACGCTGTTTTTTCTAAGTTATAAGGATGCATTTAGTAATACCTACTACCTCAATTGGAATTCTAGACGAACATTTATATCTAAGATTGAAGCCAGTGTAACGCCATTTTGTTCTTTATTATTCTTTATAACTTCATTAAATCGCTACGCTTCTCGATGAGTGGGTTATTATTCCGACCCGGTGGTAAGTTTAACGTTCATAAGTGCCTTGTCAAGGCCTGAATTGAAAAAGGCTTTTTGATTTTAATTTTGATAGTACTAATATTTTAGATTCTCATAGCAAATTTAACAATGAGGAACTTTCAATTGAAATTCATGCTGATGTTACAGAATTGAAGCTGGCTCCAGATGTGGCAGGAGCAACGTTCATGGCGGCCGGTAGCTCTGCCCCCGAACTTGCAACTGTTATTATTGGTGTATTTTGCGCTCAGGATGACATCGGTAAGTATGATAAATGAACCTTACAGGTCTCTAGCGGTTGATTTTGGTAACGGTTAAATTATAGTTTCAGTAGTAACTCATGATTCATGCAGATTCAGAATCTGACAGTGATACAAAATATTCTGAGACAGTATAACTAATTGTAATTAAGATATTCAAGTAGGATATTTATGTCCAGTTTCTGAGGTACTTTAATTGTAGTTTATCTGTTCAATAGCGTTATCGGTTCGAAAACTTGTCAAATTGGGCTTCTGAACATACAACCATACAGTAATTGTCAGTAAAACTCAACGGGCCATTTGATAGTTTATCTTATGGATAACTTTATTGAGACAATAACTATTGGTAGCTTAACCGAGTATCTCAAAAACGGGCATTAAAGACCCATTCCTAAATACTCTTTGCAAATATTTAGATTTTTTACACGTCATATTTATGTTACAAAAACAAGCAGTTTGGGCAATGTACTATGTGGAATGAACAAATTATTAAGGATTTCAGGAATTCAGAATTTTAACGTTGCCCATTCGATACATTCTTGATAATTCAATTAAACTTAACTTACAATACTTACATAAGTTACATTAAAAAAAAATGTAAACATATGATTAAGACTACGAATTAACGAATTAGTCATCCCCATATTTCAAGCTCTGAGGAATAAAAGTTTTTAGATAATAATGTTAAGTTCTACAGTAAGGCCTTAAAGCAAGATTTGTTGAATATTGAGTTTATGCTCCATGTTAAACAATTTGGCACAACCTATTATAGACTGAACCTTTAGGGGATATCATGACAACACTCTTTGTATATCCTCTCTAATAGGCACTGACAATAATTACTTATATGGCATTCATAAAAATGTATACCTGTAAATGGATGTAGTTTACACGCAGTAGAAATTAAACTTTCCATAAAAATAGCGAGAAGAGCGTATGTCTTAGTGTTCTCTAATATCCGAAGGCGAGCGAGATACTGCTCCCACTCTACCCGACACAGTGTTTATCCCCATTAGTGCATCGTCACACAAAAACAGATCAGAAACAGAATTTCAAGCCCCTCTCATAGGCTTCGAAAAATAACCAAGTTAAATTAACCCATTGTTTCCGTATTTCCTCGGTTATGAGGTTGTCTTCGGAACCGGTGGTAGTATCTTGAAATTCATACCTACCGTCACAGGTTTTAATTTGAATGAAGTATTTTGCATTTTAATTCTGATTATATTACCATTTACTTTACCAGCTGTTGTTGCATCATTAAAATGTTACGATGTAATTCCAGGTGTGTCGGGTGTGATCGGTTCAGCCGTTTTCAATATAATGTTCGTGATATCGGTGTGCGCTCTCTGCGCCGGTACTGTTTCGCACTTGAACTGGTGGCCGCTCTGCCGCGACTGCTTCTTCTACGCGATCTCCATCCTTGTTATGCTCTGCACTATCTACAACAAATATGTTTCATGGTTAGTATATTCAAGGGTCTTATATTTAGTTATCACTGATTTAATTCTGTTTTATAGATACAGCAAGGTAAAAACACATAGATTATTAGATATTACGTCTTTAACTAGATATACCCCCCGAATGATACGAAACAGTTTTATTTTTTGTTATTCAAACAAACAAGTAAAATTGAAGTATCTGTTAGTAATATCCCACTTTCTTAAATGGATTTAGAAGTATATACTTATATCGAAATTTTTTTTTCTATATTTATCTATCTATTTGTTCCAACTAAACTTCTAAACATTTGGACCGCTTTTGACTCTACTTTCATTAGCAGGTAAATAATGTTATAAGGAGTAACATAGGTTACGATACAAAAAAAAAGATGTGATGTCGTGGGACACCAGGTAGGCACGAAGTTCCTTCGGCTAATGTATATAGAATTGACACAAATTGAAAAAAAAAATACACTACTCGCTTGTGTATATGACAGTCGCGCCTGCGCACGTCTCATTTAACGGTTTTATTCCACGCGCTTTTTCTTACGGTTTTACTATCACATTTTTTTTAGTTCGGTCGCGCAGCGAAATCCCTATCTCCTCTAAGCCTGCCGTAAGGAACATCGTTCCAATAAGGATCTGCACAAATATAACAAAGATGCGTGTCCAAATCCGCGTGCAACTCAGGGACAATTTTAAACTAAATACACTTTTTTGCTAAATTCCACGCGTATGAAGTTACGGGTAACATCTACTATTTGATAAAATTTACTACAAAAAACGTACCATTTAACTGTATTTGAAAGATACTGTTAAATCTACTACTACCTACAAAAAACTACTACCAATGACTACTGCTAAAATCTTTGTTTTGTATTAATATTGACATATTTGGAAATAATAATATGAAATTAGCACTGGATTTGAATCGTAACCGGCGAAACATAATCATTTCGACGATATATTTAAATCTTGATGGTAGTTTTAACTGAGAGAAGATTTCCTACCGTCACCTTTTAATTTTATAACATTTTAGTGTACCAAAAACTTATTCTCGTTGTATGGTTCTACAGGTGGTCAGTGCTTTGATTATGTCACCACCTCTTCAAATTACAATTTTTTTTTCCGAACTGACTACGCTTATGAGTTGTCAAGGTCTTTACAGTTTCACCGGACTACGGTTGCAAATAAATTAGTTGGTAAAGAAGCAGCTTATGAAAAAAACCGGTTATGTTATCTCGATTACACTTATTTTCAGGCCAGAAGCGCTCTTCATGCTGATAATGTATGGCGTGTACTGCATCGCGCTGAGGTACAACACCGCACTGGAGAGATGGGCCATGACCCTAAACCTGCCCTTCAAATTGCCCACGAGGGAGGAACAGGCCGCCCTCGTGACATACAGGTAAGGAATTAACATGTTCAATTGTTGCAATTCGACCATAATTCATTTTTTTTTTCAAGTGAATCTTTATTTGGACGGTGTGAATGGATTTCGTAAAATGAAAATGTATAACGGAAGTATATATAGGTTTTTGAACCTGTAAATGTTATGTATAGGTTTTGGGCCTATAAATGTATGTATAGGTTTTGGGCTTATAAATGTATGTATAGGTTGTTGGGCCATAAAATATATGTATAGGTTTTGGACTTATAACTGTATGTATAGGTTTTTGGGTCTTAAAATATAAGTATAGGTTTCTGGGCCTATTATTGTATGTATAGGTTTTTGGGCCTATAAATGCATATAGTATAGTATTTTGGGCCCTGAGATTTGTGATGTTGGAATCTATAGCATATTGTTTTCTGTTGGATCGCAATGACTATCGCACACTTTAAAAAATTATTCTGTGTTATGTATTATTAACAGTGTTAATATACATTACAATATTCCACAATAATGCCGAAAACTAATGTTTACAACCTCCATAGTGAATTCATCTCATTCTCTTAAAAATTAATTAGAATAAGTTTTACATCGACCGCGTGTCAACTCACACCCCCCTTTTTTTAAGTTCTGATATTATGGAAGATTTCTTGCCAAACGGTAAACAAATGCTGTAGATTGAAGACGCACAGAGCGTTAAGTATGACAAATAGAGATGGTAAGGAAAATAACTATCGCCAAGCACCTATTAGTGTGTTGTAATAGTTGCAATTGAAAGCAAGTCCCTGTAAGTTTAGAGTGTTTACCATATTGGAACACATTTCTCATGTAACATCAAGTGCGATTGTGGTCAGTACATAACCTATAAAGTATTAAAACGACATGATGATTTTCTGTGCAGAAGTACAGGAGGAAAGCCACCAGTACCAGCAACGGGTACTGATGGAGAGTACACGCAAGTGGGCGGTCAGACCAAAGAAACTCCCACACAAGAGACTGGTAAGCTCAGTAAACTAACTATCCGGTTCGTTAGTAACCCACAGAAGAGACGTCAATGATCTAACTTTCCAGTTCGTTAGTAACCGACACAATAGACGTCAATGCCCTTTTTTATATCATAGGAGGCAAACGAGCATATGGGTCACCTGATGTTACGTGATCACCACCGTCCATAGACACTAGCAACATCAGGGCAGTCGCAAAAGTGCGTTGACAATTTGTATTTGGGGGCAAGGGGGCGAGGGAGGGGAGGTGAGCCTCCAGCGCTCTCACTGACCGAACGAAACGCAACAATGCAAGCACTGTTACACCACGATGGTGTTTCTATGAGAGGGTGGTAGTACCCCGGGCGAGCCGACCCATTCATGCTGAAACCAGTAATAGCTTCAGCGTGGCTCTACTACTTACAAACCTACCTTTCTAACTTTCCAATTCGTTAGTAACCCACACAAGAGACGGGTAAACTCAATAATCCGACTTTCCAGTTATTTAATAACCCATAGAAAATACGGGTAAGTTCAGTAACGTTACTTTCCAGTTCATTAGTAACTCACACAAGAGACGGGTAAGCTCAATAACCCGACTTTCCAGTTTGTTAGTAACCCATACAAGAGACGGGTAAGTTAAGTAACGTTACTTTCCAGTTTATTAGTAACTGTTCACAAAGTCTTTTGAATATGTAATATTGAGAAAGTAATGGACAAATAGTCGTGCTGCTCTAGTAGTTTGAATGGTGGAATATACATTTCTTATTTTCAATATGTTCGTAGCGTACAACCCCAGCGGTGCGTATGAAAATGCTGCATACAACGCTGATCCGACCCCGGTTTGGGACCCGAACCAAGCGTGGGACGGTAGCCAGGCCTGGGGAGATTCGGTAAATAGATATTCTTAGTTGATTTTCTTACACATATTATCTCATTTATTGATTTGCATTTAACAAACGACTAAGAAGGCTCTTCCACAATATGAGCCGCAATTGCTATGAGATAGGGAACAATTGAGTGCTACCATTATCCTCTCAGCTTAGTAAATAAGAATTTTGTGATTAATGAAAGGTACATATATAGGCGACCATCTATAAATATATAAGGGTTGTAAAATGTTCGCAATACCACTCTGAGAGGTCAGAGCAACAACTAAAACAATAAGGAGATATATGAAATGGCTAAGCGTCATACTTTTATCTCTATCTAGTATGTGACTTTGAATTCATTTGATATACAAATAATTCTTCACTCAAATAACATTCTACTACTAATACTAACTGCCTTATTTTCTCACAAAATTCTAGTTTATTTCCACTTTGTTATAATATTCCTATTCAGGTGTATATATAATTACTTATATTTATACTAGCTGCCTCGTGCCCACTTCGTTAGGCGGTAATAGGCATTATCAAGCTACAACTTTTTTCTAGAACTCAATCATATATCTCGTTAAGGCAGCGTTCGTAAGAAACAAAGACATTTTCTCTCCGACTCCCCAGATATTACCCCCATAACCTCACAAACTTTACCTCTTTATAATATTAGTATAGATTATAGATAATATAATTAGTTAATAGTTTCTGGTCGCGATTTCGTACGCGTGGAATGGTTATTTTGCGCTAAGGCGCAGCCGAAGCTCTGAAAAGGAAAAAATACCCCGATTTTGCAACATTCTTCATTGCTGCTCCGCTCCTATGTGTCTTGGCGTGATGATATATAACTTGTAACCTACCCTGATAAATGAGCTATATAACACTGAAAGAATTTTCCAAATAGGACCAGTAGTTCCTGAGATTACCCCTTACAACGTCACAAACCTACAAACATTACCTCTTTATAATATTAGTATAGATTAAACAAGATGTTAAATGTTAGTATCGCAGCTTGATAATGCAATATCTGGCAGTTCAACCGACTTACGCAAGCACCAGACGGCAGCGCCGTGCGATATATATATATACATTAATCAATATATCTCCTTAACCAACACAAGGCCCATTTTGAAATTTGTAGTGTATTATAAGTATACTTTAGGCTCTATTTTAAAATAAACAAGAGTTAGAAAGAGATCGGTCATGGTATTAAAACTTTGTTTTGAAATATTCACTTACTATTTTATACATAAAAAAAAAAGATGTGGTGTCGTGGGACACCAAGTAGGAACGAAGTTCCTTCGGCTAATGTAGAATCGACACAATTTGCAAAAAAAAAATGCAAGAAATGAGAAAAAAAAGCTAATGTAGAGTCGGCACAATTTGCAAAAAGAATTATAAATTAACTAAATAAAAAACTTGTGCAGAAACACTGTCAGGATTCATTATTATTATTATTTTTTATTATTTACAAAAAACCTGTATACTCTCAACAAAAATAATCGTCGCGACACCACACTGTTCAATGCGAAATAGAAATGAAAATATCTGGCTTGCTTTCTATAAGAGAGAGAGAGACAGACAGAGAAACATGCGCACGCCGCACAGCTTACAATAGCTTACTATAGCAAAAAGTGTCGTTATAACTATTCGTAAGAATTTTTTCCGTCTAGCTCCCTTTCACAACGCGCGATAAGGAACTTCATTCCAAAAACAATTTTTCAAGCTTGACTTTAGTTTTAGAATGAGCAATTATTGTTTTATATACGTCGCTACGTTTGATAGTTTATTGTAAATTTGTCCAATTCGTAAAATGACTTCCAAAAAATCCGGATATCGAGTATATATACTTTAGGACGCTATAACTTGGCAAATAAACATCCTAACAAAAAATAAGATTGAATTATTCACATTACTACCTACTAAAAGTGCAAGTATGCTGAATATGAACGAATTTCATAACCTCGCCTTTTCTTCGTTGTCCGTTTCATGTGAAATGACCCACACGACAACAGCTTATTTCAGTTCTTAGGTGCTTTTGGTTTTAACATCCTTTCATTCTTATAAATAATCGTTAAATAATGCACAATTCAGACGCAAACGTCGAGTTTTGGAGCACCTTCCAATACACAGCAATACCAGTCGCAGACACCAACACAACAACAACAACAAGGCCAAAGGTATTCTACGTATAAATAGGCTAAAATTAATAACCTCTTTCTCTGTTTGTTAACCGATTTTTATTTATTTGAAGGTTATTGACGAGTTTTTGTGTTATCAAATTTTGTTTTTGGAAAACGTAATATTTTACCTTTGATATTGCAAGAAATGTGAGGCGACGATAACCATTTTCCATCACAGGCAATCAACCGCCTGTCTGCTTCCTTTGGTGTAAAAAAAATGTTTTCAATTGTTGCAATTGGAGATGTCCATACGGTTATTGAAGTGAAACTTGTAATGCGACTTCCAACAAGGTTGCGTTAAACGTTTAACGCTACCATGGAGGGGGTACGAAAGAACTGTTGCGTTAAACGTTCAACGCTCCTGGGGAGGGGGAATAGAAAGAGACAGGCCGAGAAAAATAATCAAACATTTCGTATCTTACTTTAGTTATCATAATCCCATTGTAAATGTTATAGATTTGGATATTTCTCCACTCGAAAATGATAATTAAAAGATGCGATCAATTGTGAATTGTAAGCAATGTTAATAAAGTTCGTCTTAAAGAAACAATATGATTTCACTAAATCTTTATTTCGACCCCTTCCTATTTTCATTTCCACATTACGAAGTTTCACTTCGTCCGCGCGGAGGGACTCTACGCACTATTTTTTTTTTTATTGCTTAATAATGAAATACGATTATTTTGGAACAATTTTCATTACTGATTATTGTTGAATTTCAAACATCGTGCGAACATTTGTAGCGCTAAATCGTTCATGTGTTTTTTTTTAGAATAAGAAAAAAAAATTGCAGTCATACTAGTATTACACTCTTCTTAAATTATGGTACAGGCTCCAGCTGCCCCTGCTTACTACAAAGCTAAGGAATACAATCCTGAAACAGCAGTGGATCCTCTGGTTAAACCCATTGGTGCAAGTAAGTCTGCTTATATTTTAAATCGATATTAAAAAAACAAAATAACCTTTATTGCAACTTCAATATTGCTTATCTCTAACTTACAGAATATCTTAGTTTTGTATATAATGTTTGCAATTTTTTTATTAGTATTTTTTATGCCAACCAATCTTCTAGTATATTATTACTCCCATTGTCGAGTAGGTAACGATATTAGAAGATTCTCGCGAAGATTTCAATGGACTAACAAGAAGGAGGCCGTCTTCTGGCAAATCACAATCCATGCTCCGTGGTGTTATATCCCACCCATTTCACTTGTGCACAAAAAACACCACCAATACTACAAAATATAGAGTCGAGTAACACAAGATTATGAATAAAATATAGAATCCACTACATGGGATTTTAAGATCCAGCCAAAAACTCCGATTAGTAATTAATAAAGATTGACCAAATTAAATGAAACAAACAAAGCAAATAAATGAATCGAATCGTGAGTAAATGAAACGAGTGGAGAGTAAATGAAATATTACTTTTACGATTTGCACAGACCACGTGCAGCTCGCGTGCTGGTACGTGGCGTTCCCTATCCACTGGTCGTGTCGCCACACGATGCCGGACTGTCGCGGCCGCTGGTATCCCATCACCTTCATTATCTCCATGCTCTGGATCTCCTTCTATTCCTACTTCATGGTCTGGATGATCACAATTATAGGTAAGTGCCTTTTTTCTTGGAACTCATTATCAGCCTGTAAGAGACCCACTGCAGGGCAATAGGCCTCTTCCCGAAGGAAGGTGTGGGCATAATGACCTTGCCAGCCTACGATGTATCGCCGTTTTCAAACTCCTAGCAATCCCTACTTCTATATTGTTTCCCACATACAGTTGTACTACAAGAGATTTCTCAGATTTAGGTTTCCTCACGTTGTTTTCCTTCACCGTCAGCCGATAATGTTACTAATTTATATTAGTAACTGTACGTGAATTCCGAAAAATTCGTGGGTACATGCCGTTGGGTTCGAACCTGCGAACATTAGGTTGATATTCTACTGGTGAAACCACTTGGCCACCATGACTTTTTTGGAACGAACTGTGCATTATTCTTATGCTGAGGGGGAAATTAAACAGAAGTACTAATCTGGTACTTAATTATATATGTTGACTATATTAGTAGGGATTTCATTTACGAGTGTATCAGTGTATCAAAACTTTTAAACCATCTGTTTTGAACTGTATACTAACATTGGATTTCGACAAATGAGAACCTATTAATCTATTTATCCTCGTGTTTCATTTTCACACAATGATTCGGTGAGAAAACGAATCACCTCAATGCTCTCAAGTTTTTCTTTTCTTGCACGATACACTACAACACACTTAGGGTCTGGAGACACCTAATTTTAATAATTTCAAAACACTACACAATTTATATTATATTAACGTCCAGTAACCGATCGTCTGTTAATTCCGCATTTTAGACAAAATGGTGAAGAACTCTATTCAGAAAAAAAAATGTTCAGAACGTAACCTTCGTAATTAAACTACATATTACCTCTTCAATCTTACATCACAGAACTATGATGTAGAGGAGGCTTTGTAAAGGCTTGTACCAAATACCCTTTTCTTTAGATATTTCATCATTTCCATCTACATATTATAAATAGTTTTTTTATATTCACCTAAAATTTCATAAACAATGATTCTAAATAAACACTTCTACATCATTTGCTAATTTTGCCTATCGGTCAACCTCCTCGTTGCCCCTTAATACTATGTCTGATGGAATCCATTGAAGTTTATATGTTACGCTATTAAATTGTAGTCTTAGAACTGTGTAGGATATCGGTACTCCTCTGATCCCAGATATGAAAGAGCATACAAGTTGTATATTCCGCTTAAATACCGTCTGAAATTTGGAGTAATAGTGTTATTCTTTAAGTAATTGAAAGAACATTAACTAACGTGTATTTTTAGGCTACACCTTGGGTATTCCGGATACGGTGATGGGTCTTACATTCGTTGCCGCCGGTGTTTCTGTCCCTGATGCATTATCCTCACTCGCCGTCATCAAAGAGGGGTGAGTATTATTAATTCTGCACCATGTGCTACCCCATAGAACAAATATTATCGATTTTTAAGAGGCTCAATGCCCACTAACTAAGTTATAAATTGTAAATTTTACCATTTTGATAGAGTAAGCGAGATTTTTGTCAATTTTTAATAGTCCGAAGAGAAACTGGAAATAAACTCTCTTGAGTTAAGACATTTGTTAAGCTCTTGTAGAGTTTTG
Source organism: Antheraea pernyi (assembly GCA_015888305.1). Taxonomy (NCBI): domain Eukaryota; kingdom Metazoa; phylum Arthropoda; class Insecta; order Lepidoptera; family Saturniidae; genus Antheraea; species Antheraea pernyi. Next base: position 202,525 of record MU158736.1, on the reverse strand, counting down.
TTGATATTGGGCTTTAGTTTGAGATCTGGGGAAAAAATACGTTTCGGGAATCGAGTGTCCATTTTATCTAATGTGTAATTAAATTTTAGATATGGAGACATGGCGGTGTCCAACGCAGTGGGGTCCAACGTATTCGATATACTAGTCTGCCTCGGTCTGCCCTGGTTTATACAGACAGCTATCATACAGCCCGGCAGCCATGTCAACGTTTACAGCAAAGGTATAATAAACTTTTGATCATTGTATTTGAATCGAAAGTCCGATTTTCCTTGGATCGTTCATTCAATTTAGAACGAGGAAGAATAAAAATTTCAAATTCAACATAATACAATATGTAAACTCCATTTAGTTTCCGAGACCCTTAGCCTAAGTAATCCCAAAATATCCATCAGTGCTTGTTATCTGCTGTCTTTATATAGTGTATAGTATATTGCTGTCTTTAGGTAGAAATGTTGTACGTTATAACTGTCTCTTACCTATTTTTTTTGATAATTCAAAATATGATATTTGACGGAGGGAGTCTATGGGATTTAGATAAGAAATAAGGCCAGTTCCACTATTAGTATCACCAAGGATGGCATTATTATGGCTCTGCTGTCATCGTGATGGGCAACTCCATGTTAATTATCCTCAACTCTATAGACTCTTCAGTAATCCAGTAATTTTGGTCGGTAAACGGTCCGATGAGTGAGAATAAATGATTCTCGTTTTTTATTATTTTTTATTTTTAAGGTGACAACTTCTTTAGCCCCAGCGTGATTTGAAACTCGATGCAAGAAAAAAGCGACATCAAAAAAAGATTAAGAAATACATGTATAAGATTTAACGTGTGATAGAAGGAAGTATAGAAGAAGGATATATTACATTATTATTTTGGGCGAGCGTGAAAAGCACTGAGATAAAATGGTAACTAGCACAAATGACTAGATCTCTGCTTGGGTTGTTACCTTGAATGAACCTACAATTTCGCGAATCGAGCCCAACTATCCATACAAGCTTAACTAACCATGTCGGTGAGACACATATTCGTATATGTGCACCTAAATATGTGCGGGAAAATGTATTTCAAATCTGAGAAAGATTCTCGCTTCTATTATGCTACATATTTTATATTCTTCCATTCAATTCTTGTTGAAGGTTTAAAATGAATCTCTACTGACGTTATGTAGTCAATTTTATAGTATTTTTCTTTAAATCATATTTAAAACTGACAACTCCGTGTGTATTAATTAATACATATGTAAGAATCAACTTTCTGGTGCAAGTGACCCTTAATAACTGATCGTTTTAAATGAAACCGTTAACGAGTATTCTGTTACATCTAAATGAAACATCCTTAATAACTGATCGTTTCGACCGTTAACGAATGTTCTGTTACATTTTAATAATTTATCATTCAAATATATATTACAAATTTTGTAAGAACTTTCTGGTGCAAGTAAACCTAAATAATTGATCGTTCTAAATGAAACCGTTAACGAGTATTCTGTTACATCTAAATGAAACATTTTAATCGTATATCATTCAAATGTTCATTTTAAATGTTGCAGGTCTGATTTACTCGACTCTCTCGTTGTTCTCCACCGTTGTGTTCCTGGTGGTGGCCACTCACGCCAACGGCTGGAAGCTGGACCGCAAGTACGGCGTAGTGCTGATGGTCTGGTACATCCTCTTCATCACTCTTGCCAGCCTCTATGAGTTGAACATCTTCGGGCAGTTTAACAACCCCGATTGTATTTCCAGCTATTAAATGTTGCCAGCTTTGATAATAGTCTATTACGTTTATGATGTATTGCTAGCAGATTTTTTTTAAACCATACTATTTAATCGATTATCGGTGGTAATATTGAATGCCTATGTGTGTCTTTACATTTCAGAATAAGCTAAATCCAATTTTAACCGTTCATAATATTTTACAGTATTGTTCAAGATCTTCAAATTTTGTGCATCTAAATATGAAGATCATAAAACAAAGTAAAAACCTTATTAACAGCAAAATTTAAACTTTGTTATCGATGTATAAACACTGGAAATCTTTAAGAAAAATAAACATATTATATGAACAATACAAATTGATATTTAGCTCATTTTAAAATCTAACGACTCATTTATTACTGCTCTCTTTATGGTTGGTTATCTCAGGATATAATACCAACTTTTTTTTAAATTAAAGTTATATGATATTTCGATTTTCGACAAAACGTTGGTTGTAGTATTTTATTAGTCACCTAGAGAAATTAATGAAGGCTTAGAGGTGGATTCTAATCGTTCGACTTTTGTTTATGTTAAACGAAACATTATAATTGCAATAGCTTTATTCACTGGCCTACAATAGATCTATAATAATAATATAAAATCAGCAGCCGCTAGACGTTTAGGATTCGCATTAAATATAAAATAAAAATTAAATATAATTGAAATTATTTTCTAACAGTTGACAGTCGATGTACCTATATTGATTAACGTCAAAGATGTCAAAAACATTACCATAGATTATATGTTACAAGTCGTTAAAAGAGACGGATGACGTAATATGTCCTAATTCGTTCGTTTTTTACGTTTTTATATGTTATCTATATCCTATGTTATTCAATATAGGTTATATTTACTATAAATAAATATAATAAATCAGTATTCCCATCTCGTAAGTAAATAATCATTAGTAAATTCTATAATACATGTATGTAATACAGTTCTTAGATTTATTCCATTTAATTATACATTTAATTTAACCACTTTCTTAAGAATGCAATATAGTTTGTAAAACGACGGATTTATTTACAATCATTTTTCTAAAGTTTTCTGTATGCATTAAAAATTTATATATCAAATGTATCACACCACGGAATAAAGAATATAGCTTTTTTCCGTGGTATCATATGGTGTTTGCGCACAATTACTATGTTGCATCACGTTAAAATAACAGCAAATAATTAGAATTGGAAGTAAATGAATTATTGTAATTTTATACATACTTTTGCTTTTAGTAGATAATAAGAACGTCTTATGAATATTCAAGCGAGTAGCTGTAGAGCATCATAGATTCTTGCAAGTATAATTATTTATATTATTATAATAAAACAAGACAGTTAGATATATTAGGTTACACTATACAAAATACATCGATGAACTTACGAATTAGGTACATTTAAAATAAGAAACTGGATTAAACAATAGATATTGTGACATATATGTACAAATGACTGAAATAAGTGTGTAATAATTTTATTCTGTAATAATAAATAGGAATTAATTATGCCAATTTATTATTTTTATCGTTCGGTTTCAATAATAATTTAGTTTTTGTACAATATATTAGATTATCACGCTTCGTAGTCGTTTCGATATATAAAAACATAAATGTTATAGAGACAAGTAGTGTTACCACCTAACCAAAGGCAAAGGTCTATATGTTATACAGCCAAATATAAAATTTCTATCACTATAATATTGAACAATGAATCTGCTAAAAGTTTATTAATTATGATGATTGAAAGCTTATTTAATCATCCACAATACTTTTTAAAAGTCAATGGACAATATTATAATACAAAGTTAACTTTAAAATATTTTCAACACGTACCACAAATCCTCTACTTTCAACGTCTTGCATTTTTTGTAGTTTTCATTTTATATAGTCCAATCCAATCCAATCTTTCATTCCATTATGTTATATAGTTTTCGTATTATTCAATTACACTAATTCATATAATTCCATTTCAACTCTGTGATCTATGTAGCTGTAGAAATATTGAGTGTATACAAATTTCGATCTCATAGATAATATAATTTTTAAAATGAAATAATAAATATGCGTCTATTAGTATCTCCACGGTGAAGGAGTGAAACTTGATGAAACTTGATTTATTTGATGCTTAAAATAAAATGTACCTAATAAATTTCGGTCACGTGTTTTTCGTTGTTTAGAAAAGTTCGTATGGAGTTTTTGGCGGGAACTTGGAATATAATTTAGTGATTTTTATATTTTATTCATAATCCTGTGTTATTTGAATCTATATTTCGTAATATTAGTGGCATTACGCAATATAAATCCGTTATTGTGCACAAGTTAAGTGCATGGGAAATAATATCACGGAGCATTGAATGAGACGCTACGAAAATCCGCGGGAAAGTTGTAACAAGAAAACCACTATCTTGTTAGAACATTAAATAATCACAAGGCACTTGTAGTCCAAACTGGATAATGTCAGTAAGAATCTAGAAGATTGTTTAGGAAAATGTAATGCATTATTTCCCTCTGATATCTCACCTAAAGAAGTCTAATTTCCGAATTATGTTGAAAATTATTCGATTATTTAACTTATAATTAGAAATATAATGTAAGTTATTGTAAATAACTCGTGCGCGTACCATTGCTTCAATACAAATACAATAGATATGTGTATCAAGTTAAGCTAATACGTAGCTAATAGCTATTCATATGCCCTCATAGTTATAAGATTATATTACGTTATTTAATATATTTATTTCCTTTCAATGAATAGTGTTAAATTATTAAATAGGTGTAATTACAAATTTAAAAAATACTAATAAAGAGTTATTGATCGAAATTATTTTAATATTGCTTGTTTGAAACATATAGTATGATTATAAATGTATAAGGGATGTAAACGCAAAATAGCTACTGTTCATTTTTACATGCATTTAATAGAAGGGAAACTTTCTTGGCAAGCTATTTTTAAAACTCATTTCCTCGTTAGGATGTTAGAATTTCATGAGCCGCGCATCCATGAGTCACCGTGTTGCCCTATTTGTTAGAATATATTCCCGAAATTTAAAGATTATTTTACATTACTTCAGATATATCGTTATTTTTCGAAAATATAGCAGTATTGTACGGGTCACAACAACATTTACACCTATATACCTATAGCGATTTCTTTTTACACCCCTTATATACAATATTCGATTACTTGTGTATTAAAAACGTCCTAATAGAATCGATTGGACTTGACCCATGCCGTAAATTATATCTCTCATAATTTAAGAACAATTAGGCAATAAATATATGAATTAAATTTAAAATAGACAATTAATCAATAACACATTTGTGTATTCGCTTTACTTTCGCGTGCGTGTATGTAAAACGCTTATGTTTTGTAATCGTTATTGTTAAGCTAGTGTGCGTCAATTAATCTGTTAAAATGAACCTATTTAATAGAGTTATTTACAAATAATCTCAATAGAAATATCTTAAGTTTTGTTTTAAAAATAAAAAAGTTTTTTCTCTTAAGACTGAACATATGAGATTATTTTTATAAACGTTTCTTTGATAGCAATTTTGATACATGGCAGTTTGTTTGTTCGAGCACTTTTAATCCAATTGAAGAGCTAAATGGAAAAACTGACTAAGTCACATTTACAAAACTTTACTGAAGAGACAAATTCTGAAAACGTTTTTTGGTGGACTTGAATACATTATTGTAGGGGTGAGGAGCAAGTCCTAGCCTTATATATATGTTCTTGGGTGCCCGTTTGTTGGAATAAGGTTGTTGGTTATGTAGCAATTACTTTATTTATTATGTTACAGTGGTGCTGTAGTGCAATGATAGACTATTTTTGTAACTATAAACTACAAAAAATCATTTGAAAAAAAGGTACTTTGCCAGTTTTTTCCTTTAGGTTTGTTCAATTTCAATTGGTTCGTTTTTATTTTACTCACGATATTTTCAACAAATGAGACGTTTAAAGAAATCTCCACATGTCGATGTATCAAATAAAGTGTGCTTCTTATATGTATGTATGGAATTTTCTTTCATAGTAACATTTTTTTCAACGGTATACCTTTGTAACTGATAAAATCTTCATAGCATTTGAATTTTATAAACGCTTCAGCTTTATAGTGTTTCTCTAACTCACATTAATTAAAGTGTAAACTAAACACGTAAACTGTTAAATTACTATAAGTTACAATCGGTACTAACCTGAGTGTAAATGTAATGCATAAAGTTAATCAAACACATGTGTAGGTTGACTCAGAACAACCTTTAGCTTATAATTACGTTGTTTCTTTTTTCTCTCATACGATGTGTATATTGCTATCTCTTTTTTACTAATTACATCGATTCTGCGTAAATTGGCTAGTTCCACAAATTAAGTAACGGGTATATGTTTGAATACGTGGTCGACAAGGAAGCTAAAGGGGTGGCGGGTGGTAGGGTTCTACAGCCTGACTGGATCGCGACCACCATATATATGGCGAAAAAGCCTGTCATAGTGATTCACTTCTACGGGTCGCGTTTTGGGATCAGCCTATACATATCCAGCTTTCGCAGGCCGGCATGACAGGGGGCGACCGGCGATGGATAGGGTGTCACTCCGTGGTCGCCATTGTTTTTGATTGTACTGTGCTTACCATCAGGCACAGTGCAGTCATTTTGAAAAAAAAAAACAAAAAGTCTACGTTCAATTGTGAGTAGAGACCAATTCATAATTCTTTTATGTATTCAAATTATTACATCTGATATTTTAAAACAATATTCTTGGACATGTATTTTGCATTAACATGATGGTAATTTTGTCAAATCTTCATCTTGTTTCGCATGTCAGATGCAACTTCAGTAAAAAATATACGATGGTAAAAATAGTGTTTGTGCATTGTGCTTTATCTCACATGAGCACTATAAATAAAAAGTATAATGTGTAAATTGTTATTGGATGTAGTATGGATGAGGGTGGCAATTTCTCCTTGAACAAACCCTCGACAAAAATAAAGAGAAAAAAAATCTTATATTTTCATGAAAACTTTATTATCTGGAAGGGCGTTGGGAGGCAAGCTATACTTGTGTGTATAAGTAATAGACACAGAATAGCTGCAGTTTAAATAATATAAATATTAATTTTTCAATCAAAATACTTTATATATTAAATATTTTTTTGCTAGCATATTTAACAAATAGTGAGCGAAGCTGATATAGAAACGATTTATAGAGACATTAGACACTTTGTTAGTTAGTAATCCTCAAAATATATAAGGTACAAAAATATAACAACAGAGAAATAATATTTCGCATCTGATTGGTTAATCTGTGACAGCTGAGGTGCTTGTCGTTTGCGCTCTTACTGTATCTATGATTATTTTTATATTCTGTTCTATTAAATAGTAACAATGCTATACGTTTACAATAACCGCCATGAGCTTTTGGCGGGATTTTGGTCTGTCATGTAGTGGATTTTATATTTTATTCATAATCTTGTGTTACTTGACTCTATATTGTGTAAAATTGGTGGTCTTTTATGTAATATAGTTTGTTTATTGTGCATAAGTGAAGTGAATGGAAAATAATACCACGGACCATGAATTCTGAGATGCCACAAAAACTCCATGGAAAGTTCTAACAAGATGGCCACCATCTTTTTAGTTCATTGAAATTATATCAAGAAACTTGTAATATCGATACTCACTTGACAATGGCAGAAATAGTCTACTAGATTGGTTGCCAAAAATGGAATGGAAAAACTTATAATACTATTAACTACTCATGGCACAAATAACCTAAAAGATTGGTTGCCAAAAACAAAGTAAAAAAAAATTAACTTCCATATTTTTTTGTTAATGTTGTTTACTAAATACAAACATTTATAAATGTATCATTATTAACACATATGTATTGAGAATTCTAAAATTGCATTACTACGTGGTCCACAATAAAAATGTAATTATTACATCAATTAGCCATGTCAATTTGATGTTTTGTAATAAATGGGATTATAGTAGTTATTGTATATATTAAATAGTTATGCATTATGAATAAGCTTTCAGAATATAGAGTAAAATATTGTATCTAAATCGATGTCTCCATATCTGATAAATAAATTGAATAAAAAGAATGTCAACTTTTGAACATACTGTTGCACTAATCCGTTATATGAAAATCTCACTAGATGTGAGAATTTAATTATTTTTGTATTGACTTAGTCGCCTAATTAATAGTTTTAACTTAAAACATGACAAACACAGTAAAATGACCTTAGCATTAAGCTTAAATCCGTTTTATTACAATATTTTTTCAATTGAAATTAGTTATTAGCCAATTAAAAGCCTTAGCCATGACAAAACCGTATTTAATTGTTTCCGAAAAATACGTTTCCAAGCGTATTTTGCAGGTGATATCATATAATATCATCATATATCTATAATTATATATCACTATCTGACATTGTATATACTTAGTATGTAGTGGACCATCAATATAATGATTAGGAGTGTTATTAAATACATTTAGCTCTATCCGCTTAAATAAAGAATGTTTTTAAAAAGGTTACTATGTCCCATCTGTGTTTATATTTGTTGATGACGTTCGTAGCTGGTATTGTCATATGTAAAAATTGTAACGGAAGTACTTCTATTGGAGCTACTTTATTATTATTTTATGAGTATCCAATCACAAACATTAAAAAATGTTAGTAAATTTCCAATTATTAATAGACGCGATTATTATGTTCCTATTTATTACCTTATTCAACCAAATTGCTTTTCAGGTGGTTTTATATAGCATCAAACGATTTTTTTTATTACATACAGTACACTTTGTTTCAATATACACGTAAAAGTTAATTATATTGTGGAATAAGGTATAAGATACTGTCTCTACTAGAGTTTAATGTATGAGTAACGTTTGAGTATGTACGAATTGGGTAGGCATAGCTATTATTTCCTATGGGTGAGCAGTCTTCAACGTGCTCGGTTTCATAGGAGATGCTTCCAAATAGTCATATTAAATTAGGTGAGCGTTAGGCGGGACAATATAAATGTTTTGATTCGTAATTTTCACGTATTAATAAAAAACAAAAGAGAACACTAATTACTGCTAATTGCCTGCGCACTACGAACATTAGGTAATTTTGTTTCTTTTTATGTGTTAAATGATATAATAATAACTAATGTACTCAAATTTTATTAGAACTTTCTAGTTGTTTGTATTTTCTATATATGTATCTTTTGTATATATGTATCTCTAATAATTATATTTGTTGTAATTTTCTCAAATGTATCAAAAATATATGAGTGTTGCTATTTTACTAAACCTATGTACTAATAGATACTTGTAGTAATAATCGTTAGTATTTAAAACCTAATAAAAGCTAATTTGGCTTTATTAGAGTAGATTTAGATGGTTAAATGATTTACTTTAGGTTAATTATTGTGTATCCTGTTGATATTATTATATATTTAAGCAGTTCGGGTTGCATAATTTCTTATTTGAAAGAAAAAATGAAATGTGTGTACCTTTTTTTAGTTTAAGACTAGGGATTCTGTATTATCTCTGTCGTATCATAAAATGCCGAAAAAAATTAAAACCTTTTATGATTGTGACTGTAATATATATTTCGCATGGAGTTTAAAAAGGCATAAGTTTCTTCACGAAACTAATAAATAGGTTGCTACTTAAATGTTTGCAAAAAGGAAGTTGCATACTTTGGCTTATGAACGTTTGACAGTTAGAACTTAAGGTTGGGAGCCTGATACTGTGTTACCAAACTAAAAAATATTAAAAAAAATATATTTTAAGTATATCATTCCTTCGCAACGTTAAAAATATGTTTGTGTATAGTGTCCTGTTTATTGGGTTTCTTGTTGTTTCGTCAAATGTTATGAATAGCGTTTAGAGTGTTCTGTACAATTAATAGCTCTCTTACGGGTTTACTATTATGTGAAAATATTTATTGTTAATTACTGTAATTTATATGACAACGTTAAATAAAGTGTAAAAAAGACGTTTTTTTTTTATTATTTCACCAACAAAAACCTCCTTTGAAAAGAACTGATTATTTAAATATAATAAGAAAAAGGTAGAATTACAGATAGATATGTTTGAAATTTAAATGGATAACGAAACTATTATAAATCTGCAATCCAATTATAAATTATTGTACACTACGTTACCAATTTTAAGTGTAGTCCGAAAAAAAAAACCATTTTAACAATAAACATATTTAGCCTAGTGTGTCGATATACAATACAGTATTGACATACATATGTCAGTTAATATCTCTGATTGAGATACAATTTGTATCTTAATTTTTTTAAGCTGTCGTTTTTAATGTGGTTTGACAAAATTCATTAAAATACTTGGACATTCGAAACAGTGGACGCTATCTGAAAGGTTTTTAACTGCTGGTAAATTAAGTAAGTGATGCTTTCGTACTAAATTATTGTAAGATTTTGTGAAGGATACATTTAAGTCAGCTATAGATCTTCACTGTTCAAGACTTTTAAGATTGGATCTTTAAAATCTATCTTTGTATTCTGTAACTAGCTGACCCGTGCAACTTCGTCTGCACCAAATCGGTTATTTACAGGTTTCAATTGTATTTTTAATGCAAATAATCTTAAAAAACCTAATACCCGATTGCAGCGACATCTAGCACTTCCAATTGAGAATTATCAACCAACTATCCAGGTACTCACTCAAACATACTTGGTATGTGAAAAATCTTTTAAAATAAGCTTAGAACCTGTTCGCTGCATTACCTAAGGTTTCCAATGAAGATCTAAACTAAGTTACATATATTGCGGATAAATGTCTTGCCAGTACCCATTGTAACTTCATCACTTAACATACTGTAAAAATTAAACTTTATCTACATTAAATTTCCATGTTGTTTTAGATGTTTGTTTTATAAGAATTTGTAAAGTATACGTGAAATCTGCATTCAATATTAATTTTGTCAAATTTTACTTTTGACATATAAACCACCTTTTTCACTGAGATACTGAACTTGGGATAATATACCTTTCTAACAGTGAAAGAATTTTTAAAATCGGATCCAGTACCAGTACCAAGCATTCCCAAGAATCCCCGAAAACAAAACTTTACCTCTCTTTATAATATTAGTATAAATACAACATAGTATGGTAACTCCAACACCTCAACTGATTATTTTAATCGTAGATTCACTAACCTGAACCCAACTACTTCAAGGCTCAACAATATTTAGAAAACTAATTTTATCAATTAGCGAAACAACACACATACTGATAGAACTCTAATCGAGATTCATTCATCTTCTACAATGCGACGTATCTATTATCCAGGTTTATGTTTTAGGAAAAAATCTTGTCACCTGTCAAACTATCAAGGGACTCCCTCAAACATATGTTTGAGTTTGTATCTGGGTATATATCCAGATGGTATGTGAGAATTTTTTTTTAAATAAGCCTACAACTCGTTCGTAACATCATTTACCGGGTTCAATTAAAATAAAAACTAACCTACGTATATTGGCGGTAATTCTCAGGTCTAAACATATATTATCAGAATGTTAGAGGACTAAGATCTAAAACCATAGAGTTTTTTAATAATGTTGTTTGTAATAGCTACGATGTCATTATACTGACTGAGACATGGTTAAACAACAGTGTCTTCGACTCAGAACTGTTTGACTCGCGGTACAATGTGTATAGACGAGATCGCGAAAGCTCTGGTTTTCACTCCAAGAAAGACGGAGGTGGTGTTCTAATTGCTGTATTAAATATATATAAATCCGTTAGATTAAGCAATTTTGAGTCGAATTGTGAAGATCTCTGGGTTTCAATAGAAACAAAATGTAACGGCCACCCTGAATTTTTATATATCTGTACTGCTTACTTGCCTCCACCCATGCAACACCACATTTTGAAACATTTTGTAGACACTGCTAGTCATATTATAGAATGCCATCGTACCAAATTTCTTGTTGTCGGTGACTTTAATTTGAGTAGTATTTTGTGGTCAAAAATCACAGATATGTCAGCACTACAAAGTGAATCAACAGGAGGTCAGTTTGCTGATATATTTTTGAATTTTATGGCTTTTAGCGGATTGAATCAATACAATCATATCCCTAATAATAAAAATAAAATTTTAGATCTTGTTCTTAGTACTGACTGTGTGAATAATCTAGGTATGAGCACAACACCGTTATCCAAAGTAGATCATTTACATCCTCCATTACAATTTGGGTTTCCGATTTCGAGTGAGAATGCATTACGTTCGAATAATAACGAAAGATTCTGCTTTTTCAAAGCAGATTACGAGAAAATAATTAGTGAATTGAGTGATATTTCCTGGGATAATTTATTTTCCAAATGTCAGTCTGTTGAAAATATGACTGATGTTCTTAATAAGATTATTCGTGATTTAGTGATTAAGTATGTTCCCAAGAGAAAGCAAGCGAACAGTAAATATCCAGTGTGGTATTCTTCAAATCTCATTAAATTAAGTAAAGAAAAATACAAATATAAGAGTAAAATCTGCAAATATAACAACCCACGTGATATATTGACATTTGACTTGCTTAAACATCGATTCGAGAAATTAAAAACTATGGCCTACAATAATTATATATTTAAACTGGAGACAAGTATGAGCTCTAATCCCAAATTATTATGGTCCTTTATTAAACTAAAGAAGAAAAACAACACTGGATATCCAGCTGAGATGATTCTTGAGGACATAAAAGCAACTGATGGTTTTACAATTTGCAATCTTTTTGCTACTCATTTTTCTTCAGTCTATACAACTAATATACACGCTTTAGGCCACGACGAGTATAATGATCACAATTATAGCAATATTCTTGACAAGATAACATTTACGACGGAGCAGGTTTATTATGCTTTAAAAAGACTGGATTTATACAAGGGGGCTGGTGCGGATGGAATTCCATCAATATTCGTTGTCAAATGCGCTAAAGTTCTTGCTTATCCTCTGTCTGTTATCTTTAATCAATCGCTGAGCAACGGGTTGTTTCCTTCGTGTTGGAAGACATCACTAGTCATTCCTTTACATAAAAATGGCCATAAGCATTTGATCAATAATTATAGACCAATCTCAATTATACCTATATTTGCTAAGGTGTTTGAATTACTACTATGTCCATTATTTTCTTGGCACTTTAAGCAAGTGGTTTCTCCAGAACAACATGGTTTTGTGAAGGCTAGGTCAACTTCTACAAACCTTACAAGTTTCATTAATCAATTATCTACCCTCCTCGACCAAAAAACCTGTGTCGACGTGATCTACACCGATTTCAGTAAAGCTTTCGATAAAGTCAATCATAGCATTTTAATTAAAAAATTAGCTTCCATTGGCATTGCAGGTAACCTATTAAAGTGGTGTAAATCTTATCTTTCTAATCGCACGTCTCAGGTTGTTGTTGAAGGATATACTTCACAACCATTTGAAACGCTATCAGGAGTGCCACAGGGCTCCAATTTGGGGCCTATACTATTCAATATATTCATCAACGACATCTGTTTACAACTTCATAATACGAAGTGTTACCTCTTTGCCGATGACTTAAAATTGCTTCGCCAGATTAAGTGTCCTAATGACGTATTGTTACTGCAAAGTGACTTAAATACTTTGCTTGAATGGTGTGACACAAACGGAATGGTGTTGAATGCCAATAAATGTTATGTAGTTAACTTCTCCCGCAATAAAAAAACTTTTAGTCGTCAATACTTTATAAAATCTAACATTTTGACAACACTGAACAATATTCGTGATCTTGGCATTTTAATAGATTCTAAGTTACGCTTCAATATACATATTGATAGTATTGTTAATAGGGGGTTTAAAACTTTAGGATTTGTATTACGTAACACTAAGGATTTCAAGATGGCACATACAAAGATTGCGCTGTTTAACTCACTCGTTCGTAGCGGCTTGGAATATTGCAGTGTGGTATGGAATCCTCATTACGAAATTTATGTAAATAAAATAGAAAGGGTGCAAAAACGATTTTTGTGGCATTTGACATACAACTTTCACTTAGGGAAAAAACTTCTCACATACCAAGACAGACTTCAATATTTTAATTTAGACACTTTAAAAGATCGCAGAGGATTACTTGATCTCACTTTTCTGTACAAACTAATGAATGGAATCTTGGACGCACCTGAACTACTAAGCAGAGTTGATATAACGGTTCCTGCGAAGCTGCCTAGAGCCTCACGTTTTAATATATTCGCTACGAAGTATTTTCGAACAAATTTAGGCCTTTACTCTCCACTAAATAGAATGATATCACTTTATAATTCTAAATCTAAAAGCTCTAATCTAGATATATTCACAAATAGTCTCAGCCAGTATAAACAAATTTATTTAAGTAACTTAAAATAAAAAGAAAATTGGAATGTATGGTTAATGTTTTTACTTTTTCTTTTTTTGTTGTTTTTGTTTTAGCTTTCTCATTTACTTAAGTTATTTGCTGTAGAATATAATAAATACGTCGTAAACACCTATAATTAAGATTGCACTTATATAGAGTCATTAAAAATGCATGTTATGTATTATTCTAGTGTAAATCTTGTTGGTGTTTCTAAATAAATAAATATAAAATATAATGTAAAAAAAGCTCGAGAGGTCTATGGACCTCCAGTTGAAACGGAGTTTCTTTCCCTTTTTTGTATGTGTTTATTATACAGTCAGTATAGTTTACATTATAAAATATCAAGTTGATAGACTTAAATTGTAATTTAAACGATAAAATATATTCATAAAAGAAATAATGATAAATTAAACACTGAATGACATCATAACTACTTTCAACTTGTATTAAAACTTGTATCACATCCCGTAGTATTAAAGAAAAATATAAATATTAAAAATATGAGCAAGATGCGTCAACTGTCACTTGCCTGTGACTATTTGTCTAAGAGCTAGGCAACGGTTTCGACTGCGAATTTATTTGCTTTATAAGCCAGTTTTTTATATATCTTTATGTTCTTCCACATAGCGTGCGGGCTATCTGGCTGCCGGTAAACGTTGCGTTTATTAGTGCATATCGTACCTTTAAAGAAATATATTCATAAAAGAAATAATGATAAATTAAACACTGAATGACATCATAACTACTTTCAACTTGTATTAAAACTTGTATCACATCCCGTAGTATTAAAGAAAAATATAAATATTAAAAATATGAGCAAGATGCGTCAACTGTCACTTGCCTGTGACTATTTGTCTAAGAGCTAGGCAACGGTTTCGACTGCGAATTTATTTGCTTTATAAGCCAGTTTTTTATATATCTTTATGTTCTTCCACATAGCGTGCGGGCTATCTGGCTGCCGGTAAACGTTGCGTTTATTAGTGCATATCGCACCTTTACAGACAAAAATATTTAACTTTATATAATTTTAGAATGTTTTGTTTTGTTTTTAATAGCGTTTAAAAGTTACTGAAAAAAAATCTTCCTAAAATTATTTATAGATCAAAATTTTGACCTGTAAAGGTGTGATGCGCATTAAAAAACACAACGTTAACTGGCTACCAGGTATCCTGAATCCTGTTTTGGAAGGGCATAATATATATTCATATTAAAGAACCAGCTTTTCTAAAATTCACGTTCTTCCAACGTTGCTGACTCTTGTACTAAGGTGTCGCAAAAAGTCTAGTTACATTAACCACAAATTTTTCGTTATCCTGGAGAACTATCTACATTTTATGGGACAAAAAGTATCCTAGATGTTACCTTGTAATATTAAATATCACTGTGTCAAGTTTCGTCCAAATTGGTTCAGTACTTTCAGAGTGAGACGTGTTCACAGGGACAGAAAAACAGACAGACAGACAAAAATTGTAAAAGGATTATTTTTGGCTTCTATATTGATAACAAAGTCTACCCCGATCAAAATTTTCAAAAAATATTTAATGTACAGATTTGGCCCTGCTACAGTTTTATCATAATATAGATTTTATTTCCGATACAAAGTTTACTGCACAGTATCCTTATATAGCACCGCTGGACGGACTCAGTCATGTCTATATGAGTATTATAGAACGGGGGTTCATACTGATGAACAATATTGTAGAATGCTACGAACCAAAGAAATATACAAAACATTCCATGAACAGATTTAAGTGATTTGCCAGTACGAGTAAGCTTTGCTTGTGTGTTCGGGCATACATTTGATATTTATTTGTTGCTTCGTATGTTTGTAATATGATCGAAATATTACTCAAAATTGGACTTTTCTTATGGATCACCTAAGTGTGACACCTGGTCGTGACGAACATTTACATGAAATAATCTTTTAAAAATAAATGGAAAGGTTTTATTTTTAATCCCCAGTAAAAAAATTAAATTGAAAATTAAGAACCAAACGCTTGAAATCACCTTAAATGTCACTGGTTTTGTTTTTCATACCAATGTTCTGGTAGTAAATTTGTAATTGTCAAACCACTCCCTTACCTGCGGGTATCGGCACAAAGTTTTGTAAATACAGATGTGGTAACACATTATCGTTTTGCGTTACAAACTCAATAGTTTGTCCAATGGACAATGGACTGCGTGACGATAATTGGGATAAAGGTTTTTACACACATCAAAGCAGTTTAGCGGACGCTAATGTCGAGTCATTAGAAAGACAAATGTGATAACTTATAATCTGCGCCTTTATCGGAATTTTAGCGCGACAAGAAGTCAAAGCGTCATTGCTGAGATATGGAAGTAGCATTAGGACAAAATTTAGACACCTGTACGCTAATCTTATTATTCCATCTCCTCAGTTCATTGCAGTTTCTCGCTATAAGCAATAACCAATTTTTTGACATTTTTGAAATCAAAAAAATTTACTTACACTCGACTCAGGTAATGAGGTAACAAAATGAATCAAACAACATATTTTTAAGTTTTATTTCTTTGTATTATTAATTACCTTTATAAGTGCATTACAATACACGCTCAAAACAGGAGACAAAAAACAACATGGCCGGCTGATTTTATCATTATTTTCTTAACGAACGTCGTCTATCTTATGTCGTTTTCGAACCGGAATGAGATCCAATATTTATATCACAAAGATATGATTTACGCAATTAGTCGAATTATGGACAGTTCTTTTGTCTCCGTTTTTATCTAGTCTCCCTCGTTCACATTTCAAACATTTCATTTACGCGAATACATACCAAATTAATATTACATTAATATTGTATTGTACACAATTGCGTAGCGCGAGTTTAAGCCGCCCGATAGGTAGGTCTAATTCCCGCCCCCCTCATTTACATTTTAATCTAGCTTCGATTTAAAATAATAATTTCCGCTAAATATTTAGCGAGAAACAATCCTAGCATAAAATAAAACACGGGGATTTATCGCTATAAAAAAAACGGATGTAGCTTTAAAAATATAATATGTTAAGGCCACAAGAAGTTTTTTTGTTCCTCGAACTGACTACGCTATTGACGTGGCAAGGTCTTAACAGCTTCACCGGAGTGCCACAAGATGTCCGTCTTTTAAGCCGACCATTGTTATAAATTGCAATAACAACGGTCTACGATACTTCCATTATTAGAACTGTCAAAGTCTCAAGTTTATGAATTTTAAATATTTTTAATAATCGCTTAATACAGACGGTGTTGCCAGTTGCAAAAAGCTATCGAAATGACTACACTCGCATAAGGGGATTCCCCGATTTGTCGTCACAGATTAAATAAAAATTATATATAAGATAAAACTGTACGTTCACAAACGTACAAAATGTAATTATTATTTTATAAAATTTTGACCTTCCCTGCCGGGCCCGCTACCCTACGCGTTTGTTATTACAGAGGTCCCGTGAACAAATTTAATTAAGCACGTGTTAACTAGTCGCTATCTGGGTTCGTATAAAAAATATTACTCGTCTAAGAGAGAAACATCGTTTGCTAAAACGTCACGAGAACCGATTTTTTTTTATCCACGAAAACAAAAAAAAACAGTGTGTTCTTACAAATAATACGTAATAATAATAAAAAATAAACAGTTAAAATGAACACTAGTCCCATATTTACAAGTCTCGCAGTGTATTAAAATATACGATGATACTATACGTACCAAGATTCCTTTGCAACGCATCGAATACGATGAATTCAGTTTCACTCTATGTACAATTTGGTGACGTTGCCGAAGAAAAAAAAACCGTCTTAAAACTATCGCGTTCGTAAACGGTGCGTTCCAAAGAAAAAATGAATCATAAATCTTAAATACTAGACAAATTTTTTTCCATTTTTTTTTTCAATACAGAAATCTACTTATTATTTATTAGTAGTAATGAAGTTTTTTTTTAAATATATAATTAACATCTCTAGCCAATTATTTGTAAGTCCACATCTATCTCCGATAGTATTCCAACTATATAAATCGCTTATTATTTCATTTATTAAAAGAATAATTTGAAATACCATCGACAATTATCGATATTTTTTTTAAAGTAGGCACTAGCTACTAAAATAAAAATAAAAAATACTAACATCAAAATCTTGTCGAGTAAATATTTTATGAATTGTCACGTTGTAAATATTGTTACAGGCTACACTAAACATTTTTTTTTTATCGATATATCGTCATTAAAGTCACTAGATCGATCCGGATGTAGAAAAATCACTATTTTTTTAAAACAATTACATCGACGAGCGATATACATAATCGATTGAAAAAATACATCCCCACCCTTATCGATTCTAGTGACGCTTATGATAACTCTACTTCGCTAACAAAATGACATTTAATCATAGAGAAACGAACAATTAGTACAAAAATTATATAATACAATACAGAAAAAAGAAACTATCTACTCTGTGCCACAACTACACAGCAAAGTTATCGACCGAAGTTTCATTGTACACACACTCTGGGTACATCAACTTACTCTATAGAAACAATGAGAATGTCTAATTATTATTTATTTTTTATCGAAACGCGGATGTACAAATTTCGTATCGATATCGATAAACGTAAAACAACTGTATACCGTATGATAATAATAATATACGCTCACTATAGGACGAACACTCGAAACAATAATGATAAATTAACGGTCGCTCTCGATTCGGGGAACGTAAACGAGTTCTAGTATATGTATCGATAAAACACGTTCGACATGTCGCGGCTGCACTCGCTTGTACACTCACTATACACGTATATAACATACGAACTGAACGCAATGCACTGTCACACGATACCGAGCGAGTAACCTCGGTACGGTATACCCGGACTATGCGGGTATACCCCGTACTCGCGTTCCGTACCCGCGAGTCTAGAGTCCGATACGCACGCACGCACGTACGCACGCACGCACGCACGCACGTGCACTCAAACAGTACAGTCGCATATGCTATCGCGCTTTCTTCTTAGCCGGAGCACCCGCGGCTGCCGAACGTCGTAATCTCTTTCACTGGAAGGCAGAAAAAAAATTATAAGTAATTATTTAAACAATCTACATTAATAAATAACTATATATACTATACATGATATTTTTTTTAGAGTACCAAAATCTATGTAAACTAAGTCGTTATATTTCAATATGAACCAAGCCCTACATTAGATACAAGATTTTTTTTTAATTTAAGTAAAAAGATGTCACGAACAACTATAAACGGGCTTAGTTCACTTTAAAATAAAAGTCAATTGTACGAATCACAAATTTTACATTAGATTGTCTATATGATACATGAAAAACTAAAATGCAATTGCGGTTCAGTTAATTAAAATCTCAAGCTGAGAATTTAAATAAAATGACGCTAGTAACTAAAAGGAAATAAGATACACCTTTTGAAACGAATTTGATCATTGGTAATTTTTAAACAACAATCAACAATACTTGTGAGAGGAGACAACAATATCCGGATTCAATAAATTGAATCATCCAATGACTAATGACCGGTTTCTGAGATACTCAAGTTATCCATAAGATAAACTATCAAATGGCCTTTTGAATTTTACTGACATTTATCGTATGATTTG
Organism: Antheraea pernyi; assembly: GCA_015888305.1. NCBI lineage: Eukaryota > Metazoa > Arthropoda > Insecta > Lepidoptera > Saturniidae > Antheraea > Antheraea pernyi. The sequence goes on along the minus strand of MU158736.1, from coordinate 182,794 downwards.
TGTGTTCAGAAACGCAAATAGACAAGTTATCGAACCGATAACGCTATTGGACAGATAAACTACAATTAAAGTACCTCAGAAACCGGGCATAAATACCACAAATCTTAGATTATGTAAAATTGAACTTTGGCATTAAGTAATATATATATACATATTAAAGACGTTTACACTAAAAATCTTATTAAACAAATAAAGTTGACAAATAATACGATTTTTTCAAATGCGTGTAGAGACAATGTAAATTTATACACGGAACAAAGGACTTCGACATATTTTTAACAAATAAGATTAAGGTAGATGGTAGATTCTAAATATTACTATCTTAAGAGAACTATAATAATAATATGAATGGATGTAAAGTTGTAAAAAATATAACTTGTCAATGGAATTAACTAATATTAATATTGCCTGTCAATCAACCTATTTCAATTTATTTCTATGTTACTGGTTTGTACTCATAATTGTTCTAATAGTGGTCTAACTACGACGCAAATATTATATGATTTACAGTAGATAAATATTAAAATTACCATCAATATGACGGAGTCGTTCATTTGAAATAAAGAAGACAAACTCTTGCTCAGAGGATTTTTTTATTCAAAATTACAAATACTAGACACAGAACGCCTGTTTTTATGTTATTTTTTACAAATTAAACTATTTTAAACATCATTTTCTAATTTATACAATGTTTTTTTTTTAAATAAAAATTATAAAAGTTATTTTTCAAACGAAACGCTCTAGGCGCTCTATGGATTTTTTAAATTAATTTTATTAATATTTATTCTTTTTCAAATTTCTGGAGAGTTCTGTGACGTCACAAAGACCAACCAGCCAAAACCTGACATAGTTCACACGAGGTCGAGCATACGAAATTAGTAAAATAAAAAAAAAACAATTCCAAAACAACACATATCCCATATTTAACCTTTAAAATACAAAACTAAACTTCTTATACCCTCAAATATGCAAACTCAATGCGTTTTAAACCTTATAAAGTACAAAATTTACATACAGTATTAAACACAAACCCACTGTACAACATACGAGACTAACATCGTTCGTTCAATATCCAGTTACATTGCATACATTAGAATCTAGTAAAAAAGTAAAATATGCACTAGAATTTCATATAAAAATATACAAAATGCACCTTGACTGTACATTGAACGTAAAGCGTAAGTAGATAAACAAAATAAATGAAAATATTGATAAATATTATAATAAAATATGGACTTCTCCATATCGATTCAGTTAAATATTCACAATTTGATGTAATACACTTAGAGCTAAAATTCCAAAGTCGTATTTGTCATTATTTGTGAAAATATTATAACTTCATATTTATATACAGTGCAAATTCTGGAATAAAATATATGTTTAAATGTGATTCTGTTATGAGAAGATGCATGTGTATATAAATTTAACTTAATAATTTGATTAACTTTTGACTGTGTCAGTTCATCGAAAAATGACGAATTTTTGTAGAGCATTAAATATGCTATAGTTATATATCGTGTATTAGAACCATATTATGGTTTTAAAAGCTACAAAATTTAAAAAAATTGTGTAATTTCATTTCCCTATATTATTTATATGGAAAATAAAAATTGTACGTGTGTATATAAATAACCTCTAATTATTTAAGATTTAGCAAGGGATTTCACAGTAGTCTTTTTTACTATACTAAAGATATATCAGGGCGTGTTTGGGGAAAAAGAAATTGTAAATTTTTCTTCAAGTAAACTCATATATCGAATATAATTATAGGCATAAATAAAAACCCCGACGCGTCAGATTTTTCAATCTAAAATATAAAATAAATTCTTTATCTATTTAAATGGAAATTTATTTGAAAAAATGTTTTTTCCGGGTAACAAATCTAAATAATATTTTGAATGTTTTATTTTCAATTACATATGATTTAAGAGGGAGATAAAATATAAAATAGTACGATCAAGGTGCACTTGCAAACTGAAACCCCGATATAGTTCCTTCTGGGTCCGATATACTAAGACATAGTTGTTAATTTCTTCTTGAGATGAACGACAGAATAGTGCCCTTGTACGGGTTGCTTGCTGGCGGCTGTATCGTTTGCCGCGTGCACGGATTTCACCTAGAAATGACCGGGGATTGGGGTGGATCATGAGTGGGACATAAGAGTTTACAAGTACTAAGAAACTATTTTTATATTAAAGCTTAGCAACTATTCAGGATGTAATAGTTAGAAATAGTATATACCATTGCAATCTCACTTAATGTTAAATGAGTACATTGTATTTTTTTTTCGAACTACGCTATTGACCTATCAAGGTCTTAACGGCTTCACCAGGCTACTAAGGTGAACGCTTAAAGAACTCAGCCGATTTTATTTGACAACTAGCTCAAGGGTGCACGGCACACCTCGGCTTTGGCTGTTGCCTGATACATGCAGTTCACGACCTATCTGAGCTAACCCTAAGCTAAGCTAACTATTCATACATATATGAGTCATTGACACATATGTGTATATGTGTCCCAAGCATACATACCTCAACAACTCTCGACTATATGGTACAAAATGGCAAACATGCTAAGCCGAAAAGCTTCTGGTTCTCTATGAGCTTGGCGACAAATTTTCAACTTCAGGGTGGTAGCTAGGCTGGTTAAAAAAAAAGCTCCATCGCCATGCTATAATTTTATCTTTATGCTTTGCTTTAACGAAAGCTTCTGGCTCATTCGAAACCTATGTGTTGATTTATGTAATATCTGAATAAGTTAAACAATGAACCATCATATTATGGAGAGCAATAATCATAGGTCCCAACACCTGTTTGTGATGTTAGGTGTTCCTAATGTTGGAAGTTGTGTTTATTGGAAGTTTGTGATGTTTGTGCTGTTTCTTCTTCTTTATGTCTGCAGACTCTTGGTCTGCACTTTTTTTTTGCTTTATTTATTTTATTAGTTATGTTAAAAATCGTTTTATATGTGAGCAACTATTGTTATTATTTGACTTAACAGTTAACTATTTATTATACATCAGATTTATAACGGAGATTATTCTTTTATGGCGTCTTCATTATCATATTTTATTAAAAAATAAATAAAAAGAAAGAAACAAAGTTCATGGTCTTGAGAGTCGAGTGTTTCGCGGTGTTGGTAGTTGAGTGTTTATTGGGTGTGAGGAGATGGAAAGTGTTGAGAGTTGGGTGTGCGCGGTGTTGGGAGTTGAGTGTTTATTGGGTGTTCGTGGTTTTTGGGTGCGAGTGGGTGGAAAGTGTTGAGAGTTGGATGTGCGCGGTGTTGGTAGTTGAGCGTTTATTGGGTGTTCGTGATGTTGAGAGTGGAGTGTTTGCGGTGTCGGGAGGTGGGTGTTTGGCGGGTATTGTACAGGGTGTCGGTGTGCGGTCGGTACCTCGTTGTTGGGCGGCGGCTGGAGCTGCGGCTGCGGCTGGGGCGCGCGGCGCTGCACGGAGGGGGAGCGGCGGTCGGCGGCGGCGCCCCCCTCCATGTGCTGCTTGCGTTGCCGCAGGATCGTCCAGTCGAACGTGTAGTCGTACTGGTAGTTCATCGTGCGGAACAGTATGCGGAACAACTACAACAAGACACAACGCATATTATAACGCACTACCCATAAATACCTTCTAAACCTTAATAAAGTAGTAGTACAGTAGTCCGGTGTAGCTATTAAGACCTTGCTAGGTCAATAGCGTAGTCAATTAGAGGAAAATATAATAATAAAACACAATCGACTAAATAGATTCAATATTCCACTCTTCTTCTCCTCTCACACTCACACTCACACACTCCAAGAGAAGATAACATTTGTCAAATAAAATGATTTAATATCATCGTCACATTTGCATCGTGCCCACCACCTACGTGTAAGAACTAACCACAAATGGACAAATTTTTATAAGATCTGGTATATTGATGAGCCACTTACAAAAGGTACTGAAAGTCGCAATTTTAATACAAATAAATACCTTATAAAGTTGAGGATATTAAGTAACGATACGGCCTAAAACAATAACACGCCAAGTCTAGATAACGACCAAAATAGATAACTGCTCGGTGATATTTTGTACTTAAAGGTAAAAGTAAAACATGGAGACTTAGAAATTGAAAAAAGTAAAAAACTTTATAATGTAGTTAAAGTACTAAGACTGTTCATACAAGAGGTCGCAACTTTTACCACCACATAGAAATGCCTTCATGTGATATGTATCAATGTATGTAGAATTTATACCATGATCATATAATGTGTGATCAATGCACTCCAGCTTTTATTTTTACATTACTTATTCTCCATATATTACAGTTTTCACAATTTTTTTATTAATATTTTATTTATTGCGTACACTGACTTGTACTGGCTTTTAGCTGAAAATCAGCGCTGAGTGTTTCTTATGACACTTCAGCATGTGCTGAGCTGGACACCCTTTCATAATGCTGCCATGTGCTGATCTTTATCCACTCTTGTATACTTCGTATCATATAATGCACTAGCCTCTGCCCGCGACTTCGTCCGCATGAAATACTTTCGGTTAACGCTAACACGCGGCGGAAGCTCTCAAGGGGAAAATATACCCTGATTTTGAAACATTCTTCATTGGTGCTCCGCGCTCCTATTGGTTTTAGCGTGATGATATATATAGCCTATAACCTTCCCCGATAAATTAGCTATATAACACTGAAAGAATTTTTCAAATCGGACCAGTAGCTCCTGAGATTAACACCTACAACATCACGACATCACAAACTTTACCTCTTTATAATATTAAGTATAGATTATGAATAAATGATTTCTTTCTTTCTATTCGATATTCCAGTGATTCCAGATATGCAAACTACGTCATTCAACAGTGGCCAAACACACTACCACCACTGACCTACCGTCTTATTAGAATTATATTAAAATATGATAGAAAATAAGGACTAATTTAAGATTATCAACTACAAAAAAAATATATTCTCACCTGTCTAAGATACATGTAGTCCGGTGATTCGTCGAAGTTCAACCCGCGGCAGTAATTTAAATACATAGCAAACTCGGCCGGGAAACCCTGTGTTCAAAGACAAACAAAATTTTGTACCAAATAATCTATACGTAAATACGAGAAAGCAGTTAAGTACATATTTCTTCTCTGTTTCTCAACCGTTTTTTTTTTCCCCCTGTTAATACAGATATTGAAGAGCTATAGTGTTGAATGTTGAAAAAAATTCGGCTTTTTCTCTTAATCTTGCAACTTGAAGAAATAATTAATTTTGGTAGAACCTCGACCGCTAATTAACATTATTTTACACACGACAGTTTTTGCCCGCAGTTTCTTTCGTAATATATGTAGTAAAGTGTTGTGTGTAAAAATACGCGATGATAGATTGAGTAGGATAGGCAGTAGGCGGACGTTAAGTCAGTACATAGCTCTCTGTATATTTTTTTGTTATATAATTAATAGTGCTTATGTAATGTGTGTAATTTATTATCAGCTTGTTTCATACAGTTACACATACTCCATTGTTATCCTGTATTTTTGTTATTAACGTCCGTTTATCATCATATATTAGGCTCCCATCGAAAATCAGCGCTGCAGTACTACTTACAGTATTGCAGATTTTTGCTGAATTGGTTCGCCAATTGTTGGACATCTATTTTTCATTTTTAAAATGTTTTTTTTTCTGTCTAATTCATTTGTGTAATTTAATTTAATTGTATGGTTGTTCCAACATAAAGTATTTCTTTCTTTGTAGTTAACGGGTGAAAATGTAACAAACAAATAAACATTCGCATTAATAATATTAGTTAATCGTTCCCGGGACTTTCTACACACGATGTTAATTATTTGGTGTTTTTTTTTGTACGCAGTACTCGAGTTGTTGCTAAATAGGCATTTTAGGAATATCCTCCGTTTGCGTAAAACAGACTGCAAAAATATATACGATAAATGCACCATAATGTCTTTTTGAATTGATCATAATTAGGTATACTAAGGTCGTCTTAAACCTAATAATATCGCAGTCACTATATTTCCTACTCGTTAATGAACTCTCTGGTGTATCTTTGAAATCCTCCAACTGCTAATATATAATGCTAATTATATTCATATTGAATCCCTTTGAAATTAACTCCTTTACAAAAAACAAAAATCCAAATAGGTTTATAACTGGCAATGTTCTGAGGTTTTTTAAATCGGGTAATAAATAGACGATATGTGAGTTTTTGGCGGGATCTTTGTCATGTAGTGGTTTTTATATTTTATTCATCATCTTGTGTTATTTTTGGTTCTATATTTTGTAATACTCGTGTTTTACGTAACATAGTTTGGTTATTGTGCACAAGTGATGCGGAAGGAAAATAAAATACCACAGAGCATGAATTCCGAGATGCCACAAAAACTACCTGGAAAGTTTTTAACGAGAGGGCCACCATTTTGTTAGTTCATTGAAATGATCGCAAGAACCTTGTAATATCATTTTACCTACTCGACAATGGCAATAATTGTCAAAAATAAAATAAAAATGGGCTATATCGCGAAGGAAGTCTAGTTTTTTTTTTATGTCATGACTGGCAAACGAACAGGTGTGTCACCTGATGTTAAGTGATCACCACCGTCCATGGACACTAACAACACCAGAGGAGTCGCAAGTGCGTTGTCAACCTTTGGGGCAAGGGTTAGGCCCTCGAGGGAGAGGAGAGGGGTGAGGAGGTGGGCCTCCGGCGCTCTCACTGCCCGATCGAAACGCAACAATGCTGCAAGCACTGTTACTTCACGTCGGTTTCCTATGAGAGGGTGGTACTACCCCGGTAGAGCCGACCCATTCATGTTGAAACCAGTAATAGTTTCAGCGTGGCTCTACCACCATTAAAGTTATTAATTAGTGGTTTGACCGGTGGAATATCAATCCGATGTCGGTAGGTTAGAATCCTGACCTGTATCAACGAATTTTTCGGAATTCGCGTACATTTACCCATTTGACGTTTGACATTTGACGGTGAAGGTAAACATAACGAGGAAACCTGAACCTGAGAAATGTTCTACTGTATGTGGGAAAACATTTTACTGTTGATTTCTTTAATTTTGAAATCGCCAATACCTCATGGGCTGGCGTAATCATCACCTTATTGCCCGTGCCTTACTTCGGGAAGAGGTCTATCTATGACCATGTATGCGATCCCATAACTCACCTTACAGAGAACCTCGACTGGCGTGGACATCTTCTTTTCACTAATACGCTCGTACTTCTGTTTCTTCGTCAACGCCTTCAGCCCTTGCCATGGCAGTGAGCCTCTGTAACAGATAATTATTTAGTTATTCCTCTCTTCTTCATTGTCCATATCTTTTCCCGTTACTCGGAGCCGGGTCTTCTCATATTTGTACCTCATACCTGTACTTTTTAGATTTTTATACAAAAAATATTGCAGGTATCTAGGAATAAGTAATAATTAAAATTTCAATAATTTTTAGATGTCGGCCTGTATGTCTGTTTGTTTGTTTGAACGCGAATTACTACTAAAGTGTACTTTAGTACTGCGATAAAACCTCATAAAGCATATACTCGAGTAACTTTTAGTCTTTGTTTAATTAAAATCGGTTCGTTCTATCAAAAGTTATTATAATTTTAATGAGAACCTAATTCATCTAAAAATGATTGAAACGTATTTTATTATTTACTAGCAGGCCTGGCGGGCGATGTCTCACCCTGATAATAAAAAACCTTGACAAATCACATACCCTAACCCTTCCTCATGAATCACGATATCTACTAGTGAAAACTTTATAAGTTTATCGTGAACAGACAGACAGACAGACAGACAGACGTGGCAGAGGAATTTTATTTTATACTATGTAATGATTCCTAGAAACCTACAACTTTTTTTTACAAAAATGTAAGAACGGACACATTATATTCTCATTACCATTATTACATAGTATAAAAACAAAGTCCCCAACCGCGTCTGTCTGTCTGTATGTCTGTTCGCGATAAACTCAAAAACTACTGAACGGATTTTCATGCGGTTTCGACCAGCGGATAAAGTGATTAACGAGGAACGTTTTAATATATAATTTGTCGAGGTTTTTTTTATAATCAGGGCGGGACAACGTCTACTGGGCCAGCTAGTATTTATAGATAGTACGAGAGAAAAGTAGACAAGCAAATGGACTTAATACATTTAGATGATTTTATTAGTCCCTGTTTCTTTTTACGTGTGTGTTGTGTCGCGAGCACAGCTGGTAATCAATATGATTTATAAATAAATACCATCTTTCTATACCTATGTATATTAATTTATTGGCCTTTAGTTTTAATTACTCCCGAAACCAAAGTTAATTGACACAAGATTGTTTTTATATATAATTATTATTATAGAAACTAGCTACTGCCCTTGACTTTGTCCGCGTGAAATAGTTACCGTTTAAAGTCTCAAAAGACATAAAACGATTTAGAAACATTCTTCATCGGTTCTCCGTTCCTATTGGTCTTAGCTTTTTTGAACTTATACTCCTTTTGGCGCGTTAAGGAAAAATTATGAGAGTACATTTTTACGATGCGCGCGCACACCGTCACGAAAAACCGACACCCTGAAGTTAGCTATCGTCAACATTTTGTTTCTTTGTATTAAAACTTTCAATGTATTAAGTACGTTTTTTCTATTATTAGTGTCGTTTTTTCTACAAACGTAGAATAAGGCGAATGATAAAATTTTTGAAAAGATTTTTATCGTGTTACGTCAAAGAAGTATAACTTCTAACGCGTGTACATAAGTACACACACACTTTTTTTTATATTACAACAGGCAAACGAACAGGCGGGTCATCTGATCGTAAGAGATCACCGCCGTCCATAATAGAAACTAGCAACACAAGGGGAGTCGCAAGTGCGTTGCCAACCTGTGTTTGAGAGGGGAAAGGGAGATGGGCTTACGGCGCTCTCACTGACCGAGCGAAACGCAACAATGCAAGCACTGTTACTTCTCGTCGGTTTTTTGTGCGTTCAGTTTTAGCGTGTTAATATATAGCCTTCCTCGATAAATGAGCTATCTAACATTGAAAGAATTATTCAAATCGGACCAGTAGACCCTAAAATTAGCGCGTTCAGGCAAACAAACTCTTCAGCTTTAAAATATTAGAATAGATAATATAACACGTGAGCTCCATTAATTCGACATCGGGTGAGAAACTATGACGAAATACATAAAACGCTACAGGATCCGTTTTGAAACGAAAGGCGCTGGGTATAATAACGGCGCGACCTAAATGTCAAAGATTACACAAAGCACTGGAATGACGCAATTCATTGTCATTGTTTGAAAGCTTGAGAGAGTATATCGGATATTAAAGTGATGCAACTAGATTTATAAAGGATATTAAAAATAGACCGAAATTTACTAGTGTATAAAATAATTAGCGCATCTGTATATATTGTAGGTATGTATTAAAGACTACGTGTGCCCGCGACTTCACCCGCGTGTAATAAAATATACAAAATAGTGACTAGTTAAGTCATCTGAATGTATGAAGTCCAATTAATATCAACTTCTCTCTGGTACTAAAGTCGCGTCGTCATTAAAATTACTACAACTTTTGATAGAGCGAACCGAGAATAATGAAAAAAAGTCTGTAAATGTTACTCAAAGATATATACTTTATTTTTTTGCTTACATCATAAACGCAGTAATTTAGCAGTGATACGTGTTCAAAGAAACCAACAACCAAACAAGCAGGCAGACATTCTAATTCATCTAAAAATGATTGAAATGTATTGTATTATTTATTAACAACGGGCCTAGTGGGAGATGTCTCACCCTGCTAATAAAAACCTTGACAAATCACATACCCTAACCCTTCCTGATGAATCACTATATCTACTAGTGAAAAGTTTATAAGTTTATCTTGAACAGACAGACAGACAGACGTGGCAGAGGAATTTTGTTTTATACTATGTAATGATTCCTATAAACCTACAACTTTTTTTTTTACATAAATGTAAAAAGAACGAACACATTATATTCTCATTATCATTACATAGTATAAAACAAAGTCTCCAACCGCGTCTGTCTGTCTGTTCGCGATAAACTCAAAAACTACTGAACGGATTTTCATGCGGTTTTGACCAGTGGATAAAGTGATTAACGAGGAACGTTTTAATATATAATTTGTCGAGGTTTTTTTATAATCACGGCGGGACAACGTCTACCGGGCCGGCTAGTATTTATAGATAGTATCGAATAAAGTATTAGGACAAGTACTGGTAGAACGAGTTCCGTTACCGTAACGACTCGCCACAAATTGAAATTTCAACCACGTCATCTTGATTGATTGGTTGGTAGGACTAAAAAAATTTATATTATCATTTATAACACACACCAAGTCGCGAGCGGTCGCTTGTATATACCATTCGAAGTTTGAAATACGTGATAACGGATACCGAACGACATTAGTGAGTCATAGAAAAGCAGTGAGTCAACAACCTCATTGCCCGTGAATCAGTATAATAATAATCGAGACGGAACTAACCTATATTATCCTATCTATACATATATAATAGAAATGTAAATCTAACAGGAAAAATCGGCTGAGTGCCTTAAGCGCTCGCCTTAGTAGTCCGGTGAAGCTGTTAAGATCGGTCAATAGAGTAGTCAGTTCGAAAAAAAAAAAACTAACAGGTCCGTACTTTTACGATTTTCGTGAAAAAAAAATTATTGTAGGTGTCTTTGGAATAAGTAATAAAATACGCTTCAATCATTTTTAGAAATGTCTGTCTGTTTGTATGAACACGCATCACTGCTAAAGTACTACTGGGTTCACAATGAAATCACACGACCAAGAAAATCATATGGCATATCCTCGAGGCTAACTTAGTCTTTGTTTCATTAAAATCGGTCCAATCTTTAAGAGTTTTGTAATTTTAATGATTACGCGACTTAGTAGGAGAAAAAAGTAGATAAGTTTTTACATTAGGCTCCACGCGGATATCTCAGGCACTGCTAGTATATAATATAAATATAATACCAAATTTTGATGTCAGAGTGCCTTAAGCGCTCGCCTTAGTAGTCCGGTGAGTCTGTAAAGACCCTGCTAGGACAATAGCGTAGTCAGTTCGAAAAAACAAAAAAAGAACAAAATTTTTAATTTACTATAATACTAAGTTATTAGGTAAAGGTGAGGTGAAGGTTATTATAATATATATAATACTAAGTTAATAGATATATTAACTTGGTTTTGTGTAATATGCGACAGCACGCTATTTAATAAAATAATTTTTTTGCAAGAGAGTATGAACTTTTGACTATATACAGAGCGGCCAAAAACATTGACCAATAAGAACTGTACGTCGATTTACAAGCATAGTCGAGTAAAAAGCGTATAGAAGCGTATACTGCTCACCTGTTGAAATACATAAGCACGTATCCGAGTGATTCCATGTCGTCTCGACGGGATTGCTCGATACCCAGGTGGGCGTTAATCGACGCGTACCGAGCAGTACCTGTAGACAACAATGCCACTTATAAAACTGACAAGACCTTAACATACACCGTAACGTGATAACATGACCCTGCAATGTCCTTAACACGGTCCGTGCCAAGCCATTTGATATTTTGACAAAGAATACAAAATCACACACTAAAAAAACTCATATTTCTAAGATTAACTGGACTAGTTATCGCATCGTAATAATTTCTATCCTACTGACATAGAATACATAAGAAAAATCATTTTACAATATAGCAAAAATAAAGTGTTATAAATGAAAAATAAAAGTTTATACAATCTACTACTAGTCTTGTGAAATTATCATACATTTTTTTTTTTTTTTTCGAACTGTATACGCCATCACAGCTTCACCGGACTACATCACGTATTACCACCATACACCGTTACGTTACAACATCATACAAGACAGGACATAAGTAAATCTTTCATTTTCAATGGTTACCAAATCGTGTACCACCGGTTATACACGTGGCCTAAAGAACAAGTTTCACGTGTACCACCGGTGGTACACGTGCCATGGAACGTGTTAAAAGTTATAATGACGGCGAAAAGTAAAAAGGGTCGCATTTAACTGAAACACAAATTGGATAAAAGTCGAAAACCAGCACCTTTTTTAATGCTTTATAAGTTTCTAGTGTTTGAACACATTCTTATCTTCTATTAAATGACGATATGGTCCAAAACGGTAAACACGCTCGTTGTTAATACAAAAAAAGGTTAAATACGCTGGGTTTAAAAAGGTCTCATATTAAATGCACCGCGGTCGCTGAATGTTCGCCATCTTGCTCTTTTGTCTCGTTTTGATTACGTTAGTTTCGACTTGTGAAAAAGGATAACGCGAACTTGCCTCGGGCGAGCGCGGTGCATTTATTACGAAACCTATTTAAAGCAAGTCTTAAATACGTATTTAACACACCAACAGGTGCTTGGCGATAGATTTTCAACTCGATTGTGATAGCTACAAAGTGGACTTAGATAAAGCCCTACCTACCACTATTGCTATGGTTTTAGCACGATGTTTTCCTCTATCGAAAACACCGGCTCAGTTGCAAGGATTCGAACCTAGGTCGATCGGTGCGTTGTCCGAACACGCTAGACACTGGATCCATTATAGCTTACATCTAATACCGTTTTTAGATTACATGCAATTTGAGAACGGAACCTGATAGATAAGCGAAAATACTATTAGTGTACGTCCAGAGTGAACGCTATAATCGAGCGTGGCGTCGCGTCCGGCGTTCCGTTTCAAACATATGCATTAATACGCGAGTGTCCTGAATGGCGCGCGAGCGTCGTTCTTGGACGCTGAACGCGCCGCACGCGACGCCACACTTGACGCTCTGGGCGTACACTTAGACCTTTCTTCACGATTACAATGGATATTGCAAAAAAAAAACCGCCAATGCACCCTTCTTACGGTAATACGCTCTTAAGCAACGATATTATCACTAAAAAGCTGTAGATAAGTGATAAGCGCTTCGACAGCGTCGTGTTAAGACTTGCCTAGGTAGCTTACTTTTGACGGCTGTCAATCCGCCCGTATCTAAGCAACATATAACTATTTCTTTTTCACCACCGCTATTGAGAATATGCCATCTTACTTTCACATTTTATCTTAAATAGTGTGGCGGTACAATATCATTTTACATATGTGTGCGTTATCGTGCCATTTGTTTTGTCAAACATGTAAGTAACGTATCTACACCTTTTTACTTATAATATAATTGCTCTAAGTATATTTCAACATTTTTCCACCACCTTCCAGATCAAAATCAGCCACGTAGCACCACCAATAGGGGTTTAGGAAAACATTAATTATTTACATATGCACAGTATTAATTAAGAATGTCATTCTTCTCTCAAGACATTGCAAACTCATCTCCTTTTTTTTTTTTTCGAACTATGCTATTGACCTGGCAAGGTCTTTACAGCTTCACCGGACTACAACTCATCTCCTGTTTTTTTGCATTGTTTTTATACTTTTTTTATAAAGTCTCTCGAGTGTTTCACTAAAAAGGTTAATAATTCTTATACAAAGAGAAATAGAATTCCTACAGGTGTGTCCCGACAGGTGCACTACAGAACCAGTTACTCGTAAGTTATTAACACCCTAATCGACATCATAACTTGACACCAAGTCAAGTTGTGGTCAAAAACTGGTGTAAGATTAACAAAACTTTAAGATGAACCCTTAATAAGTTAACGTCTTTCATCTCAATTTACACGATTTATTTCTCAGTACAATAGTAAGTAGTACCAGTTGCCGGAACAAGCAGTTTTTAGCTATTTATTTATACTCACAAACTGATCCCGTATCCAGGTTTAATATCAAGTAGCATTATGATCAAACTATATAATAAAACATCGCAGCATTCAGCAGCCGAAACTGCGGACATTTAATACTTACAAAGCACACATAATTATTATAAGAAAAAAAATACATACATATGCACTCAGTATACATTCTTTGGTATAAAAAATAATACCAATGCCCTGTTTATCGAACACTAGCTTCTGCCCGCGAATATGTCCGCGTGGAATAGTTACTTTGTGCTTACTCTAACACGCAGCGGATGCTCTCAAAAGGAAAAAAGAAATGTTTGAAACATCCTTCATTGGTGCTTCGCTCATCTTGGTCTTATCATATACATATATAACATTCCTCGATAAATAAGCTATCTAACTCAGAAAGAATTTTTCTAATCGGATCAGTAGTTCCTGAGATTAGTGCGTTCAGCTCTTCAGCTTTATAATATTACTAGCGGGCACGTCATGATTATAAAAAAATCCTTGACAAATTATATACGAAAACGTTCCTAATGAATCACTTTATCCACTAATGAAATCGCATGAAGATCCGTTTAGTCGTTTTTGAGTTTATCGCGAACAGACAGACAGACAGACAGACAGGCGCGGTAAGGGACTTTGTTTTATACTATGCAATACACTAGTCTTGTATATTACAAGCGTTTTCTCTTGTAAATTGATACATTTTTACAGAAATGCGTTTATAAAAAGTATACGTGTAAATTACAAGCTACAAATGATAGTGCTTTTTCACACTTAATGGTTTTCTTTAAAATCCATGCATTTATTATATCTTGTAACTTGATACGAAAAAGTTAGAGAGCTTCCGTTGATTCTACAATAAGTTATATACGCAAAAGACCAATTATTTAAAGTTATATATTTAACATTAACTTGCCGAAACTCTTGACTATATTAAACGCAGTCCTAAACAAACCTACAGCTATATTCAGGGCGGCCAAAAAGATTGACAAGGACATTACAGTAGAGTAACTTTGTCGTGTTCAGATAAAAAATAATAATTGTGCCGTTAAATTCCAAAATAAGCTAAATCCAATTTTACCCGCTCCTTATATTTCACGTGAATTTTCAAAATCTTCAAATTTTGTACATGCAAAATGTTGCAATCACAAAAAACTAAAAACCGGCAAACTTTATTCTCGGTGTATAGAATTTGGAAATCTTGAAAAAAACCTAAACATGTTATATGAACGATTAAAATTAGATTTAGTTCATTTTGAAATTGAACGACATATAATATTTATCCTATTCAAATTGAATTACTCTAATCTACACCAATATACTTACAAAAACTACACAACATAATATTTACGTATTCTCATTTAGATTTCGTGGTCTTAATGTATGTATACATTAATTATATATTACGGCCGTGACATGCGACTTGACCCGATTTACAAACGGTCAGACCGTCAAAACAATGACTTTTATTGTAGCATGTAACAAACTAGATACGAGAACAATGAAGTTCGTGGATAATCAACTTGAAGGTTTATCTCATTGACAACGTGTATATATATATATATATTTACGCGGCTAATAAACTTTGTTAACGCATCTGTCTAACGAATCCAGGTAGAAAAATTAAATTAGATATCACACAATGATATTATACCTAAAAAGCAGTAGATACATTACACGTGCTTCGACAGAGCCTTGTTAAAACTTGGCTAGCTAGCTTATTTTTGACGGCCGCCCCGTCAATTCACGACATATAACTATTTCCTTTTCACCACTGATATTGAGAATGTGCCATCTCTTACTTCCACATTTTACCTAAAACAGTGTGGCGTTACAATATTACTTTACGTATGTGTGCGTTATCGTGCCATTTGTTTTGTCAAAACATCATGTAGGAAACGTATCTACAGCTTTTTAGCTATAATATCATTGGTATGAATCACAGATACACTCTAAGTTTCGTTCCTAATGTTGTCAATAGAGATGTAGACACTCTTTTGAAAATGCCTTTTTTTATATCTATTATATCAAAAAAAAAATTATATCACAAAATTTTATTTCTATAATTTTGAATCTCGGTTTTGAACATACCCGCTAAAACGCCCACGTCTGTCATGGCGTCGGATGACATGACACCGTTGTAAACAAAATTATTTTTATTCAGTACCCCCCCCCCCCCCCACTAATATTTAAATAATACATCAAATTTCAAAACGATGTCTACGAAGGTGTGACTTCACTCAACATGACTGCTGCTTCTATTCACGCGATAACAATAACGAATTATTCGATTTCTTCATTTGATTATCAAAAATGTATTTTGAACAGTTTTTTTAATCCTTTTCATAAGCTATAAAACGTCATTACTATCGTTTTGTGTCAGCAACCCTATCACTGTAGACCTACTTGATTTATTAACATTTGCTCTCTAGGTTTAGCGTATTTACCATATTAGACCACCATATTATCATTTATCATCAGATGAGACTGTGGTCAAACGCTAGAAATTAAGAAGACAAAAAAAATAAGTCCTTGATAAGTGTGATAAATTTCAATTTAACACGACGTCTTGTAGTGGGCGTAAATCACGTCCAAAGATCCATTATATAGATAGAATCAGGTGAAGCTAAAAAAAAAGCGTGTTAAAAAACAAACATACCTGTTAGATTCTTGTCTTCGCGATAGGATATGTGCGCTCGCGAACGGAGATCTCGAAACTTCTTCGCTAAACCGAAGTCGATCATGTATAGTTTGTTACAATGACGTCCGATGCCCATCAGGAAGTTGTCAGGTTTTATGTCGCGGTGGATGAAACACTTGCAATGGATGAACTCCACTCGGCCGAGCATTTGATCTGGACAAACAAATTTAACAATGCACCCCTTGACTCCGTCCAAAATCAAAAGTTTGAGGGACAAACGAGTTTTTTGAAGTTAGTTTTATTTTTTGTTACAATTTTATTCAAGTTCCCGAAATGATATACTGATAACTGAACACCCTCTTCGTTTCAGATGTCGGTCTACCATACTCTACCAAGTAACCAAAGTACAATGCAAAATGAACTATACTTTTTTTTTAAGTTATTAATCTTTCGTTACCTTTGTACAATAATTATTTTATATGTTCTCGGGTGTTTTGTTAATTACACATTAGCTTGATTACAATATTTTTTATTATTATATTATATTTTGATTTGACAAGGTGGTAGAGCCACGCTGAAGCTATTACTGGTTTCAGCCCGAATGGGTCGGCTCGCCCGGGGTAGTACCACTCTTGCATAGAAAACCAACGTGAAGTAACAGTGCTTGCATTGTTGCATTTCGTTCGGTTAGTGAGAGCGCCAGAAGGCCACCTCCCCGCCCCACCCCAGTTCTCTCCCTCCCCCCAAACACAGGCTGGCAACGCACTTGCGACTCCCTTGGTGTTATTAGTGTATATGGACAACGGTGATCACTTAACATCAGGTGACCCACCTGTTCTTTTGGTTCCTATGACATAAAAAAAAATTGACTGATTCTTATGTTTTATGAACTATTTTATAAAAACATCAATTTTCGTAGCAATCATGGCTAATTCGAACCCGAATCCGGCAATGACCATAGGCCTCTTCGCGAATGAAGATATGGGCGCATAATCGCCACTCAAGCACACGACGTATTTGGCGATTTCAAACTTTAAAGAGTTTCACGGTTTTCTTTTCCCATATACAGTAGTACTACAAGAACATTTCTCAGGTTCAGGATTCCTCACGATGTTTTCCTTCACCAACAGCCGATAGTGTTGCCAATTTAAATTAGTAAATATGTACGGGAATTCAGAAAAGTTCGTTGGTACATGCCGGCGTTTGAAGGTTTTTTCAGGTTTTACAATAAAGTCCCAAAACATATTACCGATTTGCCGGACTGTAAATTTAAGCACCATGTCAAGCGGGTTTTAGTGTCGAAAGGCTACTATAGAGTGGATCAATACGTGAACGATGGTGACGTCTGGAATCGACTCCTCTCTGTGCATCCACTAAAAACGGTATTGTAACGTATAATGTATTTGAAATAAATATATATGTTAAAAAGATGTACCTAATCGAGTTTCTTGCCGGTTCTTCTCGGTGACTGGGTTGTTTTCCGAACCGGTGGTAGTTTTGACGTTCATAAGCGCCTTATTAGGGCCTAAACTGAATAAAGTATTTTTGATTTGATTTGAACCTGTGGACATCGGGTTGATATTCCACCGGTCAAACCACTAGTTTCAAATGGTGGTAGAGCCACGCTGAAGCTATTACTGGTTTCAGCATGAATGGGTCGGCTCTACCGGGGTAGTACCACCCTCTCACAGAATACCGACGTGAAGTAACAGTGCTTGCATTGCTGCGTTTCGTTCGGTCAGTGAGAGCGCCGGAGACCCACCTCCCCTCTCCTTCCACTTTCCACTTCCCTTCCTTCCCCCCAACACAGGCTGGCAACGCACTTGTGACTCCCCTGGTGTTGCAAGTGTCCATGGACGGTAGTGATCACTTACATCAGGTGACCCATCAGTTCGTTTGCCTCCTATGATATAAAAAAGAAAAAAAAACTATACCACTATTACTTCTTTTAAGACGATTCCACCACATGCCCTCATGTTCTTACCCTTATCCCACCTAAATAGGGTCGTCACAACCTGTTTTCCTTTTTCACTCTATCCACTCAGATGTTATCTCAGTTTTCACACCTTTTACACACACATCATTTTTCACACAGTCCATCCATACCTTATTCGGTCTTCCTTTACACCTATATCCGTCCAACATCATACTCAAAACTTTTCTAGTTACATGGTTTTCATCCCTCCTCATGACATGCCCATACTATGCTAACCTATTACTCCTCAACTTATATGTCACTGGTGCTATTTTCCAACTCATTCTTAATCTTATCCATTTTAGGTACACCACATTCGCATCTACGACTTGGCACCATGTATATAACGTAAAAAAAAAAACAAATTACCGAAGATGAAAGCATACCTGCCAGCATGAGAACAGTCTTGATGGTGAATTGGCGCGAACAGAAATTGAATAGGTCCTCCAGCGACGGACCCAATAGGTCCATCACGAGGATATTGTATTCCCTCTCGTAGCCGTACCATCTGTCAAATAATTCCAACTTAATAATGATATACGTAAAGCCCGTTTGAAAAGAATATATCTTATCTATACTTGTATAATCTATACAAATATTATAAAGAGGTAAAGTTTGTGAGTTTGTGTCGTTATAGGGGGTAATTACAGGAACTACTGGTTCGATTTCAAAAATTCCTTCAGTGTTATATAGCTCATTTATCGGGGAAGGTTATAGGCGTAAGGCTAAGACCAATAGAAGCAGAGCACCTATGAAGAATGTTACAAAATCGTTTTTTTTTTTTATGTTTTGACAGTTTCAGTTGCGTAAATGATAACTATTCCACGCGGACGAAATCGCGTGCAGATGCTAGTAAATAAATAAAAATCCCGTATCATGGATGTTTGTTTACAATGAACCCGGAAACTACTCAACCGTTGTTCATGAAAGTTTGCGTTTATCTATAATTTGGTCCTACTTGAGAGATGCGATAATTTATATTCCGATTATTGACCTCAATATTTTTAATTTCAAATTAAATGGTTGTCAGTGTTGATTATTGTTAATAATTGTAAGTTGGAACGGTCGCGAACAGATGGAGTTTTAAATTAGTTTGTTAACCGAAAACTGTAGGACCGACTGTTATAGATATCTCTCTCATCTCAGAGATGGCGCTACATTTTAATTTTGAATTTCTTTTTCAATTTTAGTCTATTTCATAGTGCACGTGTAATATTTCAACATGTATTAAATATTAAAATAGCGACACGCTATGATGGCCTGTTTGACGTTTGTCTGGTCATAATGTTTCGTATAAATTAACAACTACGTCTGAAGGAGCAAATTGCATTTATTAATATAAATGCAATTATACATATACGTACTAACAGGCCCGGCGGACGTTGTCCCGCCCTGATAATAATAAAAAAAAACAGTTATCATTTACAGTTAAGGCGGATTATCGCTTAGAGTGATCTCTTATAGGAAAACCTTTTTATAGATTTATTTTATTTGTATGGGCTTTAATTCCACCGATCATATCAGCCCCATTCTTTCTAGATCCATCAGGAGAGTCACTGATGATTCATCACGGATTATCGCTTAGAGTGATCTCTTATAGGAAAACCTTTTTATAGATTTATTTAATTTGTATGGGCTTTAATTCCACCGATCATATCAGCCCCATTCTTTCTAGATCCATCAGGAGAGTCGCTGATGATTCATCATTACCGAATCATACAGCATACACCCGAACAGGGTACAAGCCAGGATACTGTGACAGACACCTATGTTCAACTACTTATCAACAATTTTATTTCGATGCTGTTCTTGGCACACTCCATCATCAAGTGATGCAGATCCTCAATTTTTCTACATACATCGCAGTTGGGAGATTCCGCTTTCCTAATTAAGTATATAAAGCTTCTCGATAGATAGTGCCCGGAACGGTAGGTAAACCTTAGGAGACATTTATTTTCGAAATATTCAGTGGTGGCAATATAAAATGCACACAAACCACAAAAAGTACAGATAAAAATAAGTATATATAAATAACGCAGTAAAACAGGTATTTATTGTATATTGTAACAGATCTTGCTTGCCTAATATCAGAAGATATTAATTCTATAGTCATACAGCTTGGACCGCAAAATGATTTGTTATATAATTGAGTGTGACGTATAGGGGGGGAATTTAAGTACATTTCGTTAGCATAGGCGACGTGGTAAAGGATCTCTTGATGCTAACGTTTCGAATTTATTTTTAGGTAGAGAGGAGAATTGCAAAGCACGATTATACTGTAAATGAAAAATTTGCCCACATTCTGTTCGTCACACACAACCCGCGCCAAGTAGGTGCGACTGCGAGCAGCTAGTTTCGAATACGTACTTTATTACACTTTCGTTTCGAATGTATTTTCTGTCAACTCGTCTAATTTTTTTCAACCAGAGTACGGCAAGGCCATTAGCCATGCTGCGTTTATGACAGCGCTCAGTCGACGCAGCGACAATTTCACGGTGTCGAACCGCGGTGCGCCGGCGCGTGACAACACCGTTTTTAAAAGTTTTTTTTTCTCATTGGGTATACACTCTGTGCCATGCCCGTGAACGTTTAAAAGTTACACAACTTACAATAACTGTACGTTTGGTATCCATTAGTAATACAGTTTTTATCAAGTGATCGTCTCATCACAGATGATTTCAAGTAATGAAAACGATACACATGATAAGAATTTAAATCTAACCTGCCCGTACTTTTTAGATATTTTTTTTATGTCATAGGTGGCAAACGAACAGGTGAGTCACCTGGTGTTAAGCGATCACCACCGTCCATGGACACTAACAACACCAGAGGAGTCACAAGTGCGTTCTCACACTTTGCGGGGAAGGGTTAGGGGAGGGAGAGGGAGAGAGGAGGGAGGAAGGTGGGCCTCCGGCGCTCTCACTGACCGAACGAAACGCAACAATGCAAGCACTGTTATTTCACGTGGGTTTTCTATGGGTCGGGTGGTAGTACCGCGGACGAGTCGACCCATTCATGCTGAAACCAGTAATAGTTTCATCGTGGCTCTACCACCGTAAATACAAAATATGTAGTAGAATATAAAATATGTTGTATATAGATTTTTGTGAAATAAAATATGTTCTCTGAAAAATACATTTCAATCATTATTAGAGATGTCTGTGTGTCTAACGGTTTGTTTGAATACACGTCATTGGTAAAGCGTACAGTAAAGCATATCCTCGAGTAAGATTTAGTCTTTGTTTCATTAAAATCGGTCCACTCTATCAAATGTTATTGTAGTTTTGATGACGACGCGACTTAAGTACTAGAGAAATGTAGATAAGTAAAGGGACATAATACATTCCAGGTGATTTTATTACTCACTGTTTCTTTACATTAAGTACCACGCGGACGAAGTCGCGGATACAGCTAGTGTCCAATAGAAACGTACGAAACTGGATATTAAGTAGTTTCCGAAAAAAAATATACAAAAAAGTTTTAGTACATAAGAGCTGAAAATTATCGACTATTGACATCGATAACATTTTATAACGGAGCTTTAGAACCAACTACAACAACAACCGGATCGTACACCCGACAGTAATTGATTGGGCCGTCTAGAATACTACTGGCGAGTCTTGTCCATTGTTTGAAAAAACATTTTAAAAGTCGACAGCTTTGCTGCTGCGGCGATAATTCCGCGCGATTATAGATAAAAATCAAACGATACCTTGAAACATAATGAATTAAAACTCTTCTATACATATTATGTATGCACGATACACATTTGCGCAAACCCCACATGAAGGCTATTCAATCGACATAATACGATAAATACAATTTATCAGTTCGAACAAGCGTCGTATCGTTTATTTATAATTGATATCGCGTCCAAAAACTTCGAATTAACGGCGAATGTGTGAAACAAAATCATTCTGCGTTACTTTAGCGTATCACTACCCATTATAGAACAAAATCCTCTGCCACGACAGTCTGTCTGCTCGCAATAAACACTACAGAACGGATATTTATGCGGTTTCACCAGTGGATAAAGCGATTCATGAGGAAACTTTAGGTGTATAATTTGTCAAGGTTTTAAAAAAAATAATTAATTGTTATTTTCAGGGCGCTACAACGTCTGCCAGGCCCGCTAGTAACGTATAACTAACATATCATGTGTATATATGTGTCGTCGCATTTAAGAATAAGCTAAATCCATATTGAAGCGTTATAGCCTAATATTTTACAAGATCTTCGAATTCTGTACATGTAAAATATGAAGACCATAAAAAAAACTCTCACTACAAACGGTAAAATTTGAACTGCGTTCTCGATATATAAAAACTGAAAATCCTTAAAAAAACTAAACAGATCATATGAAGGATTAAAATTGGATTTAGCTAATCATTTTGAAATGTAAAGACACACGACGGGTCAGGCAGAATGTTACCCCTTTAGTCGCCCTTATTCACTATTCGTCACGCAACGTCACGTTTTCTGCGACTCCCCTCTCTATCAATATTGAGTCACGAATTAATGAACGCTCGATACATTATATATGGAAATTAATCAAGTAGGTACGCAAACATAGATAATGAGTAAATATAACAAGTTATTTAGACATACACGCATAAATATATACAAATAGCTTCTAGCTTCGTCCGCGTAGAACAGTTACTTTCGGCTAACGCTAACTTTAACTCGCGACTTCGTTTACGTAGACGGTAGAAATATTTCTAAATAATACTAAAGTAAGTCATTCGTGCTTCGCTCTTAATGGTCTTAACGTGATGATATATAGCCTATAGCCTTCCTCGATAAATGAAGCTATCCAACACTGAAATAATATTTCAAATTTAACCAGTAGTCTTGATTAGCGCGTTTAGTATAGATACTAGGTGACCCAGCCACGCGTTACTGTGGCTTTGTTGAATGTTGTACATGTTGTATTAAAATTATAATAAGATATTTTCGTGGAGCCATCTATGGAATATCTATAACAGCCGGTACTACAGTTTTATTGTCAACTAATTAATTTAAAGCGCCGAGACTGATGAAACTTACAATTAATAACAATAACAACAATAACCAATCAGTTTAACTTGTAATTAAAATATAATGAGGCCATTAATCGAAATATAAATTATGCTATCTATCAAGTCGGACTAAATTATACATAAATACCAAATTTCATGAAGATCGGTTGAGTTATACCGGAGTTCATCGTAGACAAAGATCATTACACTGATCTTTTACATACAGTGTAAACTCTTTATAAGGTATTTCAAGGGACCGAGCTTTGTTTTTCGGTATAAAGTTTTTTCGTTATACTGACGGAAGGGAACAAATAAATAGTTTCGTGGTAAACCAACAAAATTGAACTAATTTCTGCGATATATAAAGCGTTTCTTTATAAAGAACGACGTTATAAACAGTTTACATGGTATATATATACTAAATCGACATAATTTTTTCAAAGTTGGTTTATAAGCTGCGAACATCACGTTTTCATAAACGGGTTCGAGCCCTCCCTTTGTCGCAACACATCATAGTAAGCAACACCACCTCCCCCAAGTGCTAGCGTATTTTACTACCGACGAACATTTTGTTCTATTAAAAATCAAATTCAACAGACAAATAACAATCCCGTATCGAAACTACGGCACAACGGTAACTGCGTAACACAACTACTGCGTTATCTTTGCAATAAATAAAAAAAGTGACGAACTAATTTGAAACGTGTCGCTCTCACCTTACGTGTGGTATTCCGATGCCCCCTTGGAGCATTTTATATACTCTGCTCTCATATAGAAGCTGTGGGTGTCGCGCCTTGACAGACTCGACCTTAACCGCCACCTCCTGCAACAAAACATCCGACTATGTAGTTAATTCATAAACATAATGTATATATCTTCTATCTATATATTAATAAGTGAAGCCTAAAGTTTGTATCCCTTTTTAACGGAATTGGCCGAACGGATGAACGTGAAATTTGGCATAGTTAAAGTTTATATGGAGGAGAAGTGCAGAAACCTATTTATTTTATATAAAATGCATTAGAAGTATATTAATTAAAATATGCATTACTCACACTAATGCTTCAATTTTACACAACATATACACACATGTAAATAAAAAAGATATTTTGACATCTGTCAAGAAAGGACTACAAAAAAGGTTGCGAAGGAGGTCGCTATGCTCGACTGTATGTATTATTTTACTCTTACGTTCCAATTACCCTTTTTCATTCTACATTTAACAATGAAATTAACCCTAATAAAATTCGAACTTAAAAAAATCAATGAACTATGGTCGAATGTCGACCACTGGGGCGCTCACTAGTACACATAATTAGAATGTAAATCTAACGTGTCCGCAAATTTTAGATTTTTGTCATAAAAAATGTTGCAGGTGTTTAGAAATATATAATAAGATACATATCAATCATTTTTCGAAATGTCTGTCTGTCTGTCTGTTTGTTTGAACATGCTTCACTGCTGTGGTACTGCGTTCATGATAAAACCTTTCAAGCATATCTTCGAATCATTTTGGTGTTTATTACATTACAATCGGTTCTCTCTATCAAAAGCTATTGTAATTTTAATGTCGACGCGACTTAGGTACGAGAGAAATGTAGATAGTAATTAATACATTCAGATGACTTTATAAGTCGTTTTTTTTTACATTAGGTTCCACAAGGGGAAGTCGCGGCCATTGCTAATTTATACACATATACGAGTGCTCGTCCAATGGTCGAGCATCGACCATAGCGAAAATAAAAACACCAATTTTTTTGATAGCTCATCAATAGCTGCTAAACAAAAAATGAATGAAGAAACTCAGCTGAAAAACAGTTGAGGGAGGATGTCCTAAACCGTCAACCGACTGCCTATTTAGGAGCCATTATTGTCCTTGTCCTTACATTACAGTCCTTGATTTGCTTATTTTTGATGACACAGGGGATGGGGGACCCAGATAGTGAGGGGGGTAAGAGCATCGCTTACTTTTGCTGACCAGGGGGAGGGGAGCGGTCAGAAATTACAAAAAATCTGCTAACGTAATACTTGAACGTGCCCTTATATACAGATATATACTTTATCGGTATTATTACAAAAAAAAATTAAATACGTATTGAATACTCGCTTTAAAAAGGTATCGTATTACATGCACCGCGCTCGTCCGAGATAAGTTCGCGTTATCCTTTTTCGCAAGTCTAACCTAACGTAACCAAAGCGAGACAAAAGTGACCTTTTTGAAGCAAGTATTCAATACGTAATTAACTTTTTCTTTTAATAACACCGCATAGGATTTTGCGTTTGACCAGAATACCATCTGATTTTAAATGACAATGCGGTCATGTTAAACATGGTAAACCTAGACGGGAACTGACTCTACTGCAGTTGCAAGAACACACGTAAAGATGCTTGGCGACAGTTTTTTTAGCTTAAATAGTTAGAGTACTATAAAATAAAAACGTTTCTTCGAATCATGAGTATTATGCACAATAATTATTTTCATCTATAATTTAATTTTTACTCATCTTTTAAATGTTTAATTAATAATTGTTACAGACTATCTATTTTAGAATCACAATGCAATATAAAAGATTAGAATCTCTGTATAAAAAAATTCAAGCAGAGCTTTTTTTGTGGGGTCACCGGGGCCACGCAGTACCCCTTAAAGATAATTTGGAAAAAATATTAAAGAGTTGAAAACTGAAAAATATGAATAACCTAACAAAAATTTTGGATTTTTTTAAATAGATCAAAGTTATCCAAATACATAGTCTAATTTTTCTTTCTTGAAAGATCGTTTCGGTAGTAGAGGTCGTAAAAAAAAGGGTTTTTTTTATATCATAGGAAGCACACGAACTGGTGGGTCACCTGATGTAAGTGATCACCACCGCCCATAGACATTTGCAACACCAGGGGAGTCGTAAGTGCGTTGCTAGCCTGTATTGGGGGGGGAGGGGCAAGGGGAAAGTGGAAGGGGAGGGGAGGTGGGTCTCCGGCGCTCTCACTGACCGAACGAAACGCAACAATGCAAGCACTGCTACTTCACGTCGGTTTTGTGTAAGAGGGTGGTACCACCCCGGGCGAGCCGACCCTTTCGGGTCTTACAATTTTCGAAAATTAGCATGCCCCTGGTAAGAAGTGACAAAAAAGCCTGTCCATAAGTATTTTTAACATAATTACAGGTTATTCAATAGCGGAATGGTATATACTTGTACAAAATGTCATTCTGTTTTGAGTTAAATCCAAACAGTTTTTGACATGTTATATTCATGATCAACATGTATAATAGATATCTATTACAACATGAAAAAAACAGAAGACAAGAGACACCCTTTACATGCAATATATTTGCAACATAAAATAGAATAACACATGATATGTTCAACCTAATAGAACAACTATTAGTGAAGAGTTCTGTGGTCGAATCCCATTACTGCTAAGTGATTTCTATTTTCTTTACAGACAATCTAATCAAAGTCATTCAGTCTGGATACTGTATTATATTTACCATATAAAAGAATAAGAATCTGAGCTAAGTAGTGATGGAGTGTAGTGGAATAGAAAATATAAACAGTGTAAAAGATCATATATATTTATGAATATAAATAAAGTGACTCCTGTTTGTCCAGGCAAATCTTTTAAATTACTAAACCGGTCTTGACAACAC
The DNA here is from genome assembly GCA_015888305.1 of Antheraea pernyi. Lineage (NCBI taxonomy): Eukaryota > Metazoa > Arthropoda > Insecta > Lepidoptera > Saturniidae > Antheraea > Antheraea pernyi. The sequence continues at coordinate 155,751 of MU158736.1, read as the reverse complement.
TTTAATTGTTAGATAGAATGAAGTATCTAGTATAAATATGCAACTTTTCCATATGAGCTAAGCAACAATAATAAAATGTTAACAGACCTAACTTAAGAGTTGTAGGGATTACAGTAATGACGAAATTACAATTAAAAAAACAAAAGATAGCCCCACATAATACTGATAAAACAAATGAAATTAATAAACCCATTTTCAAGAGAAGAAAACTCATGGGCATTACCTAATAATCAATATATGTACTTCAATTACATAGTAATTTTTATAATAAAACTTAAGAGATAAATAAATTAAATTCAGTTAAAAAAAAAAATATCCTAGTTTTATCTATTACACTATATTGCCTCATTTACCATGTAACACTTTTTTATACATGGTAATTGTATCTATATATGGAAACATAATTATGCATGTTTTCTATACATCAAATTCTTTAAAATCAATTTATATATATGAATACTAATAAAAATTGCAGATACTTTCAATAGAGTAAACCTATTTCTATGATCTAAGAATATGTAATCTTTTTAGATGTTTGTGCAATAACAAATACATTAGTGTAACCATAACAAAAGTTCTTTAACTTACAGATTTGAGTACTGTATTCAGTTACTGAGTCTTGTAAATTTCATAGCATGAATCAGATACAAAATATATTTTTTTACTTTTCCTCTGTCTTTAAGTATATCCAAAGCAAGCAAATACATATGAGAACACATATAATCAGAATTTAATTGCAAACTAAACAGATCTTGTATGATGATAATTAAACAGCTAATAAACATATATATATATATATATATTTCATCCAGATACACAAATAAAACAACAAAACCCAATCACATATAGAGATCAAACTGGCAATCTCACTACTTCACTCTTTTACTACCACTGTGCCGGAAAACCTAAAAATGATATATGTATTGGCATTTTTATCTTGTAGCAAAATTTTTCAATTAATCGTTTTTACTATTCACATTGTGTACTAATTTAATAAGCAGCCACATTATCAATGAACAAATAGAACAGGAACAATGAATAAAATTCAAACTAGGGCAACTAGCAACCAATCTCAAGGATTCTTATGTATAACTTTTTGAACTACTTACAATACAAATATAAACATAGATTTTAACAATTACTGTGTACACAAAGAGTATGTACTTGTAAGGTATAGTTTTATAAGTAATGCACAAATGTACACTACCATTATTGAAAAAGAGAAAGGGAGGCCTATTTATAATGTCTAATTATAAAAACTTTAACTTTATGAGCTTAAAAGGTACATTGAATATTAATGTTATTATTTATTTTTGACAAAAAAGGCACTAAGCCTAATGATACTGAATTTTATAGCATAGCCAGCAGTTGGTGCCAACATTTGTGATCACATACATCTAACAATATTCTTAACACATTAGCATTTGTCTGTTTAAATTCAATGTTTGTTTGTCGTAAAATAAACATAAAATTAGATCGATTGATGAACCAGGTGTCCGTGTAAAAGTATGTCATGTCACCAAACATGAAATATTCAAGTGACTGCATAGTAACAACAAATCCTTTCTTCTAGACAAATGTTATATTATAAACCAAATGGCCTAAATACGCAAAAGAAAAGTTTAGGACGGGAATAGGGTGTACCGAGAGCTGAATCATAGAATACACTCGTCGAAGTGTATTATTGCTTATAGAATACGCCCAGACCGCCATTTTTATGAACAAAAATCCCGAAATACACAAGTCTCGACTGGGAGTCTTGAGAACATAATGTGAAATATTGATAAACCAAAATGAAAATTACCTCTCCGCCATTGGTGTTGATACCTAAAAATATATCACCGAAGCTCCCGCCGCCGATTTTACGAATGAGATTGTATTTATCATCTATAACTACACTTTTCCTCGCTAACAACATGCGTTCGAAGGTAGCCATTTTCTTTTTCCCTCATCACTCGTTGTCACTACAAAGTTATTGATGGCCCATACTCCAAAGAAGATTTCTAACACAACACTTCTTAAATTTAACGTCTAGAAATGTTCAAAAACACAATAAAATGTAAGAACACTAAGAAATACCACCGAAAATCATTTTATTACAAAATGTAAAAAGACATCGTCAGCCTTTGTCGTGTGACGTCACAATGGCAGTGTTGCTAGATTTGACAATTTTTATCCTACCATTACTGTTTACGTATCAAAGGGATACCGGACGAAAAAAAAATTGCTGCTTTAAACTATGTACAATATCATGTAATCAATTTTATATTTATTTATACATATAATATACATGTATAAGAAATATTTAAAAAAATCATAATATCTTATCATAATTAATCAGCTACATGGATAAAAAATTAGTCTAGACAGTTTAAATTCGCAGATACAAACAATCTATATTCGTGAATTTTAGTTCTGTTTGTACATTTTAAAATACTTATTGCGATAAATATATGACATGAATGTAACGTTTAAATACTTGTCTGCTTGTATTTCCGCATTAAAAACGGTGTGATCTAACTATAGACATATTTATGTCACGTTTTTATGTAATTTATATAAGGACAAGATGTAACAGGAAAAAATCAGATGCCAATATAAACACGCAAGCATATTTTAATTTAGTTTGTAAGCAATTTATATACAACAATAAAGGCATATTATATTTTTTATGTATATTTTTATGGACTAACTGATACCTGCGACATCGTCTGCGATGTCTTGCGCATGCGCACCACATCGCTTACCTCATTACCTTATTTCTTAAAACTTTATATTAAACAAGGATATAACGATTTTTTATGTATAGGCAAGTATCTTAGAAGTAAAACAATAAAAATGATCCAAAAGTATCCAGTAGTTTTTTAATGATAGACGCTCAATGTTAGACCTCTATCATCATTATCATTACATAGTATAAAACAAAGTCCCCTATCGCGTCTGTCTGTTCGCGATAAACTCAAAAACTACTGAACGGACTTTCATGCGGTTTTTACCAGTGGATAAAGTGATTCACGAGGGACGTTTTGAACTATAATTTGTCTAGGATTTTTTTATAATCAGGGCGGGACAACGTCTGCCGGGCCTGCTAGTTTTAGTTATAAAAATAGAAGTACATATATTTATTTCAATTTCTCTGACAAAAGTGTTATAAATGTAACTAAATAGGTCAAAATATTGTAAAATAAATCTTATGCATAATGAAGACTCAATGCTATTTGCAAATGGTAAAACATCTGTATATGGTAATGTGAATCATATGTCTTATTAATCCTGATTTTTTTTGTTGTTTAAGCTTTTCATGTAAGCTTTTTGTGCACTTACATATTTCTTTAAAATAATGTGAATTTAAGTTCATCATTGAATATCAAACATGAACATAATTGAATATCAAATAGAACACATGGTTTTCTTACACATATATATTAAATCAGATATCCACAAGAATACATAAACACCATTGAGTTAAACTTTAGAATGCATGACACAATGTTTGTTAGATATTAAATTTTGTTATATGTCTTAAACATGCTGTGAAGTAATATGTAATTTTTTTTTATTATTATTTGGTGCCTGTGGTCCTTAACCACAATTCAGCCAGTGTCATGTTGTGATTGTAATAATCCAAGTAACATATGTTTTGAAGAAAAAAATTTAGAATGATAGAGAGATATTATAATTAAAGTTTGATTTTGTTACATAAGATTACATATAAGGGAAGAAGGTTAGGGAAACAAGAGTTGTCATGCAGGTGGAGTGAGGAATTACCTGGGAGAGAGAGAACCATAGAGGGAAAATCAAAGATTACAGCAACTGAAAAATAAGTGATTTATGTGACCATCGTCCAATCCACATTTGCATAGTGTGACCTCTAATTCTTAATAGCTAGGTGCACCCGATAAGCAACAATTACTGAGGCATATAGGTCTAATCACCGATGTTATATAAATAAAAAGATTACAGTTGTTTTGTCAGATATATAGTACAAATCATTTCATATTAAAGTGATAGAGGTAGACAATAGCTAATTGCTATGAAAATAAATTAAAATGCTTTTAATAAATAACATTATTCCATGGAAATAGATACATACTTTTCTGGCCAGCTGAAACTAGTAAATTCATTAAAAGCATCATGTCATCATCATCATACCCGCGAGTAGCGCGCCCCCCCGTCCCTACCGGTCCCCTCAGGCCCCGTGGGCTCCTAAGCCCGCGTCCCAGCCCATTCCCAGACCGCCGGCGGCTAATCCTTCACAGGATCACCCCGCCTACTCCTTCTCCCTGTCGAGTATTGACTACGCAGCTTAATTACTCATTTTCCACGAGATCTCGGCGTACGAAGAAACCGCCCGAAATCCTCTTCTAGGTTCCGTTACGGCAATTGATAGATTTCCAGCCATCGCGGCTACACTACGACGGTTCGCTCGGACAGCCGTTCAAAATAAATAACTCATATAAGATAGAGTAAATCGCGTATTTACGTCTATCTTCCCCTAAAACGACCGTTCAATAATAATAATTTTGTTAATAATCAATAATAATAATATAATAATTTCGGCGCCGTCGCCGCTAAATAAATTTAAATTCGATCTTATTAAATGCATGTTGCGCCCACGCTTTTTGTAACCGACCCTCACGCCACCGCGAGGGAAGGGATCCTCTTTAGCCTCGGGAGCACACATCGCGGTTCTCAGTAATATCTCGAGCCTAGGTCGCCCCCGGGCGGAGCCCTCGAGATATTATTATCGCGATACAGTGATTCACCTACATCATTTGAACACACATATGCGATCATCTCTTTCACACACGTGCACATACATACACATGGCGGGAGGGTTTTGTTTTTTTTCCCTCATCGAACTGAATCGAATAGTTTAGTTCGTTTCATTCCGATATACATGTATTCATTTGTGAATCATGCAATTTCGATTGTATGGTTCACAAATGTATATATGTATGAATAGCTTAGAATAGTTAGCTAGGTCAGACGCGACTTTTTCCAGGTAACAGCCCAAGCCGAGGTGTGCGTGCACCCTTGCGTATGTTACCTAAAGCCTAAATTGGTTGAGTGCCTTAAGCGCCAACCTTAGTAGTCCGGTGAACTGTGAAGACCCTGCCAGGCCAATAGCGTAGTCAGTTCGAGAAAAAAAAAATCATGTTCATATGGTTTTTTTTTTTATTAGCTACCTTCTGATAGATCTTTGATCTGTAGCATTTGCACACACTATACTTGAATAACTTGTGTTAAGCATGTATTTACTAATCTTACCTTAAGTTTGATTTTCTTAAATCATCACATTATGGCTCCAACTTCCAAATAAATACAGCCTCAATAACCACAGTTGTACAACTTTTAGCGCAACCAAATATTTTTCTTTGGAATATTAAAGGTAATTCATGGCTAGTAAGTGCAGTTTGTACAGACTTTAATGTAATAGTATTAAGTTATTTTATTTACTCTAAAGAAAGATTTTTATTTATTTATAATTGGGGTTTGGTCACAAATTGACCATGTCAGCCCAGTGATTAACAACAAGAGAAAACAGAAAAAAAAAACAAAATGTACACAAATAATCAATAATTTACCGGTTTTTCATTCCAACCATAACCAGCCTGTAAAGCATTCTAGCTTAAAGAAAGATGTAGGAAAAAAGTTATATGTTCATTTTTCCCTCAAAATAAAATTTAAATCATACAGCGAGTCTGAATATACTATTGCTTGATGAGGCACAGCTGTCTAGTGTAACAGATTCATTTAGTACACTGATGGGTCCAAAATGGGACCTAACGTAGGCCTGTGGTATTTATGGGGAGCGACCCAAAATTAGGCATCACACTTATCTTGGTTGTTTCGCTTCCATTTTTCAAGGAGAAGTGTACGCTATATTAGAGTGTGCCCATACTAATCTGCAAAAAGACTACGTTAATCATACAATTTATGTCCACTCGGACAGTCAAGCCGCCTTATTGGCCCTTGCTTCAGACTCAGTTTAGTTGAAACTTGTGTCAAATTGTGTGGCCGTATTAAACAGTCTGGGTCAAAATAACAGACTAATTCTGTGATGGGTTCCGGGCCATGCAGGTATTCCTGACAACGAAGCCGCCGATGAGCTTGCAAGAGCAGCAGGTGCTATGGGAATACACATTGGTCCTGAACCATTTTGTGGAATACCGAAAAGCCTAGTTCTTTTGACCCTTAGAAACCTTACAATCAAGAAGCCAAAAGATCTGGCATAACTTGTCTGGACAAAACCATTCCAATGAACTCATCAGGGCATTTAACCCTGGCACTCAGTAGGAATCAATTACGGGTTTTAGTGAGAGCATTCACTGGACACTGTTGCCTTAAAAAGCACTTGTACAACATTGGTGTCCAGAGCACAAGAGAGTGTAGATTTTGTGATAATGCGAATGAAACCCCCAAACACCTCTTGTGTGAGTGTGATCCGTTGAAGCCTACACGAAACCGGATTCTGGGAAAGCATGTATTACCTTCGTATGAGGTACAGATGTTCTCAGCCAAAAAAGTCCTGCAGTTTTTTAATACTATAGGGACTAGGCGGAGAGCTTTAGTAGTAATATGGGGCCATCACAATAGACCAATACTGGTTGCAGTGATGCAGGATTAAAGGACTGCATAGCCCCTTTTCCAGAAAAAAAAATAAAAACAGATTCATTAGTAAAAAAAAGCAAAATATATGCATAGAGTAAAAGTTAACACTCAAGAGGAAAGTATGCTTTTAAGATATTTCCGTATACTATAATATTTCACAAAATAAATATGTACCATAAATAATAATCATATTATTATAATTATGTGTATTTTTACTCTGTTTATTAGGCTAAGAGATAACAATTTCTTTTTATTAAGGCTTTGTATCAGTGTAACGAATAATTAAACAAAATTTAAAAAAAAATCTAGTATAAAGAAGACTAATTTTATTACCATTTTACTGAATTTGGAACAGAATTTTGTTATTTACAGAAAGAGTGCTGTTGATAAATAAATTAAAAAAATACGCCATAATTCAAAATCAACAAATTTTCTTTAGTCAAGGTTGTCAGAAATGTTATTGAGACCAGTATTTACAGCTGCATATTATTTAAAAAAATGTTAAACTGATGACCTTGGTTGGAATATTATGCATAATATTTGTTATTAAATTATTATTACTGAATAATATTTTAATTATAACATTGCTGAATATTTTGCGAATAAGTTTTAATTAGATTGTAAGTTTACAAATAACAAAAATGTATAAGCATATTAATATTGATATGATGAAAGAACAATTGAAAACTTTATTGAACTGTTTAACCCATATACCGGCGAGCTTAATGCCACAAAGTATTTTCTTACATGTAACCTACTCCTTTGCTAAGAACATTGTATGAAAAAAGTGGAGATATAAAAAAAGTTAAAATAAAATGAAAATTATAATCAAAATGTGCTGAGAACTGGAGTATACCTAAAGTGCAAATGTACACTTTTTGGCATTTTTTTTTGGACACTCTGAATATATGCGTAAGTTTGGGTTTGTGCATAATACAGTAAAGAGTATTAAACGAAACCAAGTTAAATTGATTATTATAGAAATCTAAAATTAGCATTTATTTTTCCTTAAGTTGTCTCAATGTTATACATATAATATTTAATATATATATTCTGTAGATGGTAGAGCTATGCTGAAGCTATTAATGGGTTCAGCATGAATGGGTCGGCTTGACCGGGGTACCACTGAGGGAGTACCACCCTCTCACAGAAAACCGACGTTAATTAACAGTGCTTTAGTATGAACACGCTTTTTTTTTTCGAACTGACTACGCTATTTACCAAGCGAGATCTTAGCAGCTTCACCGGACTACTGTGTATGAACACGCATCACTGCTAAAAAGTACTGGGTAAAAAGTTCACAATAAAACCTCAAATCACAAATCATATCTTCAGGAGTAACTTAGTCTTTCTTTCATTAAAATCGGTTCACTCTATCATAACTTATTGTAATTTGAATGACAGCTCGAGTTAAGTACGAGAAAAGAGTAGTAACGTAAGTAAGAAAAAAGTAAAAACGGCAATTATAGTAACTAATCAAGAAGTTATAAAAGTACTATCTTCTGCCTGCGATTTCGTCCGCGTGGAATTACTACTTAGTTTGGCTACTTTGGGCTAACGCTAAACGAAAAAAAACCCCGATTTTGAAACATTCTTGGTGCTCCGCTCCTATTGATATATCATTACATAGTATAAAACAAAGTCCCCTACGGCGTCTGTCTGTTCGCGATAAGCTCGAAAACTACGGAACGGATTTTCATGCGGTTTTCACCAATGGATAGGGTGATTCATGAGGAACGTTTTAGTATATAATTTGACAAGGATGTTTTTATAATCAGGGCGGGACAACGTCTGCCGGGCCCGCTAGTATACACAGGTACAAGTAAAAATAAATAATTTAACACTTTATAATACTATGTGGTGTGTAAGAAAACATGTCTGATTGTTATACAGGGGTACCTAACCTGTAACAATAAAAAAAGGAATTCTCAAAGCAAGACAATCTGTACCATAAAAGAGGAAATAAAATACTTCTTTCCGCATTTATAGAGTCCTATGTTGGAGCCCTAACACTTTTGATAATGAGACCCTATAGAAAAACTTAAATCTTTTATGGAGCTCCAGAATAACTCAAAAATTAGTATCAATTTCATTTTTGAGATACAAAAATTGTCACTCTAGATAAGATTATTAGCTAATTGAATTTAAAATTGATTGGTATTGTTTCGACAGATACTTAGTTAGCTGGAGAGGGCCCGCGAGAAAGAGCCTCGGCCTGGCCAAAAGTCAACTCACAGACTGGCAGAAGCAGATTATCCGCCTCCTTCCACCACCATAGCCAAGCATGAGCCTATCTCTTTATTACACAGGTTCAACTGACAAGGGGAAACAGCTGGTGTGTACCCAGTTTGCCTCCCTGTTAGGACAGGCACCGGCAGTGCCATTCGTTGGACTGACCGCTGGGGCGGCACGGTGATAGCCTTGGCACTTCCTTGGCAAATAAAACCGGCACAGGGTCAATCAAATCCGCAAAATAAGTAATCTCGAACCATTTATGAAAACCGCACCAAGTAAACGTCTAGATATGAAGTCTTATGCCAATACACTCAGTAGTTTAGACGTGATTGAGTCTTAAAGGAACTGTATTTGCATTATTCATAATGATTTATTAATAATGTTATATTTATAATTATTGTTTTAGTATTTACATTATACAAAAACAGAAATTAGTAGTTGGTGTCAAACTGCATCTTGCAGCCAGTGTTTTTGCATACCTTAACATAGCAAAAAACTGTATTAGACACAGACACAGTTACTATTCAACTGATTTTACATAGGTAGTTATCTAAATGAAAGTACACAAGAACGGCAAGACGAAGTAGAGCAACTGAGCAGGAAGATGTTGTGTAAGTAAATATAAAAACCATTAATATATCGTCCTTTTTTAATATACATTACATATTTAAACCCAGTTCTAAAATAAATCATGTGTTGCTAATATAATAATATCAAATCCTATAGTTGACACCTTTAGCCAATAATTCCAGGATATTTTTTAGCCCTCAAATTAAGGGCAAATTAGATTTTTGGTTGGAGTAAAATCAATTAATAATTTGTCAATTGAACTAGCAAATAAAAGACTTCATATGTTTCTATTGACACACAAAATCGTTTTTTTTAACTTAGTCTTGGCCTTTGTGGAAAATTCCACAATTATCCCAGTGTCATGTATATAAAGATTAAGTTCTACTATAATGGATCAACAAAAGATCTGAAGTTGATATAGACCCCCACCATATGTCTAACATAGAACATAAGGACAATACACCACTGGGTTAGTAAGTTCCTGAACAAATAAGTTAGTAAATAAATATATATATTATATTATATATATAGTCCAAGTAAGTATAATGTAACAAATAATTAGAGCTAAATTTTATTTATGTTGATATATTTACACAGAACAATAATAAAAGGAGTGAAGGAGATGGAGAGTAGGAATTGCATACAGGTGGGAGGGGATACCCCAGGGAGTAAATCATATAGTGAAAGGGATTTGGACAATTAAAGAAAATATGTTCCAGATTTCCTTCATTTAGACCACATTCACACAATGAATGACCACAAACTCTTAATTTTTGCAAGATGGACAGGAGTGCAGGCAACAAACAAAATCTATAGAATAGTTGCATTTTGACAGCTAATGAAAAATATACCAATTTAGTGGTGATGTTGTATATCCAATTTTTGATTGTGCAGGCCTCCTTACATGACATTGTTCTACATTACCCTTGGCCTAAAATTATCATGACCAATGCTGGATATTGATGAATGAATCTTTTTATCAAGTCTGGCATTCAGCCAAGGTCTGATCAAAGAATAAATTTGATCTTCACTGGTGGGAGTCTAACTTTTGAGAATTTTATCACATGTGTGGTAGAATATTTTTTGAAGGTGGTAGAGCCACGCTGTAGCTATTACTAGTTTCAGCATGAATAGGTCGGCTCGTCCGGGATAGTACCACCCTCTCACAGAACACCGACGTGAAGTAACTATGCTTGCATTGTTGCGTTTCGTTTGGTCAGTGAGAGGCCCACCTCCTTTCCCCCTTTGCTAGCATTGTTGCGTTTCGTTCGGTCAATGAGAGCGCCGGAGGCCCTCCTCCTTTCCCCCTTTCTCCCTTCCCTACCCATCACTCATACACAGGCTGGCAATGCACTTGCGATTCCCTAGGTGTTGCTAGTGTCTATGGACGGTGGTGATCACTTAACATCAGGTGACCCACCTGTTTGTTTGCCGCCTTTTCATTATAAGATTAATTTAACACTAGCTGATTCTTGCCTGCTTCATTGTGTATTAAAAGAATGGTAAAGAGTCAATTAAATTTAAAAGAATAAGAAGCCTAGAACCCTCTATGAAAAACACCACATCAACTGGTCACAGTCTTCATCCATGTTCATTCAAATATCCGAAATTATGGAGCCTCAAAATAACTGTATTTTCATTATATATACACAGAATTTAGATTATATGGTTCACACGAAGAGAAACCATATTACTGACTGAAGTACTTTCCAGACAATCCTTTGATGCACATATACCCGGAGAAAATTTAGTTGGTAATGCTCACCTCTTCTTGTCAAATTTAATACAAAAGCTTCAAAGTTTCAATCTTTTAGAAGGTTACATAGTAATTTTGACCTTAGACCACTAACTTCCAATTCTACAGTATATAAATTAACCACATAGTTATATCTGTTTAACTAATTTCTTACAAACTAATATTTTGATTATTTATATTGAGTGGTATTGGTATAGTTAATAAAACTCTTGAAAGGAATATAGTTGTAATGTTATTTCTATAGGTTTTAATACTTATATAGTTCTAGAAATTTATTTTGAATTAGATATTTATAATCAATTCAGAGTTATTCATACACATCTGTGAGAAAACGGTAACTACTATTTTTGTTAGTGTACTTGCCATTGAGTTTACTAAAATAATTTCTGTGAGTCTAAACATAAAAATTGTAGTCTTTTTTAAATAAACATCTGGTAACATCAAGGAGCCGCAGCGATAAACTCTACCATGAAATCATAAGTTTTATGCACACTAAAGGAAGTAAGCTGTTAGTTTACCAAGTTAACTGTTTCTTTAGGATCAAAAGGCATATATGTGATTATCCCAACATATTTAAAAAAGTAATATAAGCTCCACCCAAATTATGTCCTAAAAACCTACATACTTCTAGTTAAAAAAACATATCTGCATCAATAGATTACAGATATATAAGTATTTATAATAATCATTCCCATTATAACTGGTTTCATCATTAACAGTTTAAATTTGGTTTTAACTGATTCATAAGTATTATGTATTTTTTTGGCAAATAAGTTAAAATTAATTTATGTATTCATAAAAGAAACAACAGCCACCAAAACATATGATAATGAAAAAAATGTTAATGAAATTCAAAACATTTCCATAATCTTAAAAGGTTACAATTAGAAATAGATAGATAATTTAAAAAATTATTATCCCAATATAAGACGTGATGAACTTCACGTAGAAGTAAAACTATTGATTACTCATGCGATCACCAGCGACCCTGGAGATATGCTAACGACAGTCAACCAATAACCAACTGTCTCTATAAAGCAAAACACGTCATAGAAAACGTTCATCCCGCGCCCCCACCAAAAGATACATAACGCGCGATGGTGACGCGGGTCCCTTGGAAATTTCCAAAAAAAACAACAATCAAACATATTGTACCTCGCCATTGCCAATGTTGATCGCCAAATATATGTCTCCGAATGAACCACCTCCGATTTTCTTTAGCACTTTATATTTTCCAGCGACCAAAAATTCCTTCCGTAAGCTCAAAAACGAAGCCATTTTTACGTATCAAAGTATACAGTCTCACAATAATGAAAATATACAATTCAAAATCACAAATTACGCACTTTCCAATGAAAACAATCACAAAATTCTCGACTACATTGCTCGAAATTGTCTGAATGGAGGATATGAGGCGTTCGAAAAGTTGATGTGAAATAGATAACGTATTTGTTTATGATTTTTATAAGATTTCATTCATTCGTTCAAAAAAATCTTATATAGCTGATCACAAAATATATTAAGAACTTAAAAAAAAAGGTGTTAATTTAATATATAATACAAAGTGTAAAATAAATAATGTTATTGTTAAATGTATCAATACTTTGTCAGAGCATTACTTGGTTTCCAAACATACAACTCAAGAAGTGTAGTGTAGACCAAAGACAGTAGTAGTAGTATTCCTCCAATAGGACAGGCGAAGGAATTAATCCATACTGCCAAGTCTGATGTTGTCAATATAGGTAGTTCTTATGTATCCTTTAATATAAAGGCTTAAGCGCCAAATCTTCTATATAATATTTCATACATATTCTTTTATCCATCTTTTTTATCTTAATCTCCTTGTTAATAGTAGCGTACCATCTTCTTTGCGTTAGCGTTATATATAGCGTTCCATCATTCTTCTTTCTTAATTATTTCGTTTCTCTCACCCAGAGTGTTTGTTAATTTCCATTAACGAGTAGTTAATTCAATGTTCCAACAAGATGGTGGCTCTCTTATTAGAACTTTTATAGAGTTTTTGTGGCATCTCAGAATTCATAGTCCGTGGTAGTATTTTCCATTCACTTCACTTATACACAATAAACGAACAATATGACATAAAACACCAGTAATTTTACACAATATAGAGTCAAGTAACACAAGATTATGAATAAAATATAAAATCCAGTACATGACAGACTAAAATCCCGCCAAAAACCAGATCAAAGACAAATAAAACGTGAAGATCACGAGGTTGCCAAGTTAAAGATTTTGAGGGATTTTCGTTGAGAATTGGTAATACTGATTGTTACTACCCAAAAGAATAAGCTTACTTCTTTAATTAATAAGAAACAGGCATAAGTTGCAATAAAAAGACATCCCGTTAAAAGGGTAGGAAGCTATTCTTATGGGTAGCAAAATATTTGCTGCATAGGTGTATATGTTTTATTAAATATGATATACAGCGACACACAACGTTACTGTATGCATTACCTACAACAATTGAAACAAGTATATAAACAAGCAATTTTTTTAAAGATTTTATTACGCTATTTGCCTGATAGGCCTTTATAGCTTCACCCGACTAGATCCCGATCCAGAAGCGGTTTTCCAAAAAGGATTAAAAATTGTCGTAAACGGAACCGGAAGAGAAGGACAGCAACTTCAAAATATGAGGCTTCGAATAACGGCAATAAGACATAATGTGGGAATCACGTAATAAAGACTCTTCTCTTTCTTCCGTGGTGGGAATAACATACCTCCAGCGATCCGAAACGCAATAAATACAACATTCAGGTCTAAATGTAAAGGTTTTCTGTCTTCAGTACAAACTTTAACTTGATACTGTTGTTATCATATATACTATTTATTTCTTGTTATATACATATTTATGATTATCGAGTCATTATCATATATGCTTATTATCTTTTACTTAGTTCATTTTTATTTGCATTTCCAATATACTTTTACGTTATGTACCTACTAATTACCACACAGTATATATACACTATACATACGCATACCATCGCTGCTCACACATAACTGTCTGTGCATAGACAACTAAGAGGATACTACGCACTTTGTGTTAAGTAAAGATCAGCGCAGGAGCACTCACTTATATAATTCACTCATTGGGACTCACTTCCAACATATAGGACAGACTCGTCCATTTTTTACATAAAACTTTACCATATAATTTTTTGCTCGTTTTTTTATTTTGCCTTTTTAGTTAACTTATAAAGGTATTATAGTTTGCATTTCTCTTCATAACATGCATGATACGGGCTTGTTATGGTAATAGATGAAAGTCATGTAACTAGAGAAGTTGTGCGTATAAAGAGGGACGGGTATAGTAGAGAAAACCGGAGAAGGTATGAATATGTGTATAAAAGGTATTCCCTGACATGATATTTGACAGAAAAGCGGAAATGGAAAATATATTTGAAAAACTTTTCATGTGTTTGACTTGACTGACTTTTGTCTGCACGAGTATAAAAAAAATCTGATGCAAACGGCGTTTTACTAACTTACGAAAGTAACAATTGCATTATTTTTTTATTGTACATTACGCGTTACTTATTTAGCGGCCGATCGACGTTGTACTGAACGGCCCTAATCCTTATAACATTACTAGCGGGCCTGGCGGACGTTGTCCTGCTGTGATAGTGAAATAAAATACTATAATAAGACCGCAGCATCACCAACCGTGTCCAATTGTCATTCTGAACTATACTTGAATCTAATTCTACAATATTTTTTAAAATCAAAATGTGTCCAGCCTTTTAAGAGGAATTCAATCACATACACATGTACAGAAGAATTATATGTATAAAGATAAACACGGAAATTTAAGAGGATGAATGGATATTTTACACTTTCCACCAGGCTTATTTTGGCGAGCGGTTATGGCACTCAGCCAAATGACAATTGGCACAATCGCTTATGGGCAGACTCTATGTTATTGCTTAGTTTGTAACAAACGAGCATCGATCTAAACTAACCAAATTAGTTAAACTAAACATTAATTTATGCGTTTCTGAGACACACATATATGCCTCATTTACGTGTACGTGTGTGTAACAAACTGCAGCGATGTATGTATAATTATCTTATACGTATTTTATAAATTAAAAATATAATATTTATGGTGTACTATCTTTGGTAGAAGATCACAAGTGAAGGAGCCAGAAATGGAATGGAAAGTATTATTGAAAGGAAGAAGAGGAATATATGGAAGTAAATATCCGACTTAAAAAAAATTGAGAACGTATTTAAGAAAATGTGGTTAAGCAAATTAACTTCTGTTGTGGTGTTAAGGAATTTGTATATTTTCTTTTAACAATAAAACAAACTTATAACTACAACAAAATATAACATTTATACATAGAACAATGTAAAAAATAACAATTACTTGGTTAATTCAGATAATCAAATGATTTTGAAGTTATTAGTATGTTAATAAGTTATGAAAAAAAAGAAGATATTTACACTTACTATAATATTTATCGTTACTAAGTTCCCATTAAAATCAAGTTTAAAAAGAAAACAATTATGGAATTCTATTGAATGTATATTTATTAAAAACAAATTTACAATTATTCGTTAATTATAATATTGCACAGCATTATGTAAACAATATAAAAGCAAATACTAACAAATTACATACAAATAATATGGTTATAATAATATTTTTCTACCAAAATGTATATAATACTTTCACAAAATATTGGTAACTACTAATTAGTAGTAATACACTATTGCTGGCAACCCAGTCCCAACTGTCAAAATTCCAATGACCTACATCTAATTTTAAGGGGCCAGTTCATGGTTCGTTTAAGGTGCCGGCATACACTTCAATCGTTCAAAGGCCGCCTTTTCCAAAGTTTCGCGATGATTGGGATGTGCCACATTTATAAGTTCGTAGGCCCGTTGTCTCAGAGTCTTACCGAATAGGTTCGCAATACCCTGTTCAGTGACCACGTAGTGAACGTGTGCTCTGGTTGTAACAACACCGGCGCCTGTGAAATGTTTTTTTTTCAATAATTATCCTTTAAATATATGAGTCGTTATTTCAAAATGAGCTAAATCCAACTTTATAGTCCATATAACATGTTTAATTTTTTTTTAGATTTCTTTTTTTTCTCGAACTGACTCTGCTACTAAGTTTTTACAGGTTCACCGAACTGATTTGTAAGATTACCAGTTTTTATATACCGAGAACGAAGTTCAAATTTTGCCGTTTAGAAGGTTTTTAGTATTTTTTAATCAACTTTAGATTTTACATGTACATGATTTGAAGATCTTTTAAAATAACGTAAAATATTAAGACCTGCTAAAATTGGATTTACTTCATCATGAAATGTAACGACTCATGTTTACTGTCGTAGTAGTTGAGTAACACCATAGATATATTTGTGAACTCATTTTTATAATTTAAAATTAAACTTTGCAAATTCATAGCTTCATGATTTTTTCTCATAATTAAATTATTAAGTAATAGTAATTCTACTTTATTTTCTTGTTTATTTTTATCCTTCTTAATTGTATCTTCTGTATTACTATTTTCTATATTATTATCTTCTGTATTGTATTGTATGTCTATATAAATGCTATGATTGACTGTAATTGGTGACATAAATAATTTGAACACATTTCATGTATATTATATTCCTGTTGTCGATACTTTTATAATAATTAAATAAACTTGACCAGTAGAATGTGAATTACATGTCCACATGTTCAAAACCCCCGTATCTATCTACCAGCGTTTAGAAGTCTCAAACATTTAGTAATTTAAATAGGTAACATTATTGGCTGACGGCTGACTGACTCCATCTTTACATTATTTTTGAGGATTTTGAAGCAGAACCTTATTATTTTTCCTAATATAAAAGTAGCTTAAATTAGACCTTAAAACTGCTGCCATCTAGTTTCAATGTAAGTAAATAACAAATAAATCAAAGCTTCATTATCTGTAGTGCCATCTATCAGCTAATTCGGAACTTAAAGAACACAGGAAATATTATTAGCAACTGTTTGTTATACAGTAAAAAAATATATATCATCAATAAATGCTTTTTTAAATTCTCATATGATGTATTTATTTTTAAATTAATCACCATCTCTTATAACGCCAAAGAAATTTTACTTCTATCGCGTGTAACGATTACACACACAAATTTTTTTTAGCTTAAAGTAGTTTACCCTTCAAAAATATTAGAACGTATACTCACCGACTTTTAGAGTTGGCGCTATTTTACTTTCCCCCTTCTTCGTGGTGGACACGAGTGCGATAATCGGCTTTCCTTGTCCATCCACCGCCTCAGCGGCGCCTCGGATGAAGTCCACTTGTCCACCGAAACCGGAGTACATGCGTGTACCTAAAAAAAAAGTAAATATATATAACATTGATAATCCACAACCATATAAACGGGTTCGAGTTTTTGGCGAGATCTTGGAATGTCATGTCATTTATATTTTATTCTTATGTTATTTGGCACTATAATGATGGTGTTTTACGTAATATAATTTGGTTATTGTGCATAAGTGAAATGAATCGGAAATAATACCATGGAGCATGGATTCTGACTTGCCACAAAAACTCCCTGGAGAGTTCTAACACCATTATATAGTTCATCGATATGATCGTAAGAAACTTGTAATACAATACCCGCTCGACAATGGCAATAATAATCTACTAGAATATTGGTTGCCAAAAATAAAAACAGTTTTGATGTAGAAGTTATCGCAAAAGATGTAGCTAGAACATTCGAATTTTTATCGACTTAGTAAGAACACTTAAGTCTGATAACGTTCGGAAAAACGATTTATGCCCAAAAGTGTTTATAGCGATATGTTAGATTTTAATTCATGAGATTTTTTTTATAATTATTTTCTAAGAGAAATTATTTCAGTCGCTGTATATTTGTCCTCATGGTGTACCATCGCGAATCGTTTTTACTGTTAATCGCAACATAAATATAACCAATCGTGATTATCACATGTAATTTATAACTCGTTATTTGGTGAGCTATCTCTCGTGACTTATTGATTTAACACTCGTGATTTGGTGATTTATCACCCGTGATTTAGAACTTGTGATTTATGGCTAGTTTTATAACAGAGGTAGAATAAAGAATATTATTATTACCGATAGAATCAGCGCATATTTGTCCGGTCAAGTCGACTTCTATACACGAGTTGATCGCCGTCATTTTCGGCTGCAGGGACACTATATGAGTGTTATTCACGTAGTCGATTTCCAACATCTCTGTAAATGTACATTTCTTTAAATATATAAATATTATGTGATTACGTAATTTGGTTACGAAATCAATCATTAATTGTATACACATGTTGGTGTGTACATTTGAGATTAATAAATTGCAGCCCTAATCGCTATGAAAATTGGATGCATACATATTTACATTTATAGAGTGACAGAGACAACATTGAATTTCCTATAACTCAAACTATTTATTACAATAAATAAAAACAAGCGCGTGTCCAGTCGTTTTAGCGTAACTTTACAGAGTGTTTCCCTCTCTTCTCAAGTTTTAATTTACCAAAAGTTAAATATTCTTCTTCAATTTGAGACCACTCCAATAGGAATTATCCAATAGGAGAATACTATTGCAATAAAGAGGGGCACATCAAAAAGATATACTGTATTCAGGCCGGCCTGACAGCCATTTCGACGGTCACCATTGTTCTTAGACCGCATTGTATTTGCCATCAGGCTCAATAAATATTATCATATTAGCGCGTCACAGTAAAAAAATCTAGATAAATGATCGAACAATTGTGAATGTGAATTAAACTGGGTTTTCTTCTAATACTCACCAACGAATGGGTTGTTATCTACGAAATCATACAGAGCCTTGTTGCCAACGAGGAAACTGCCCACGATACGACCCTTGTGTGTTTTTTTCCTACAAAATAATAAATAAAAAAAATAACATACTAGGAAACTGTCGTATCTATCTCTTCCTGCCTTATACTGTGTCCTTTTAATGTCTATCAAATTTGGTATATCATCATCTAAGGTATTTATAGGATAACTTGGATATATATTAAGGTATTGAACTTGTATTAGTTGTAAGGACGATTGTGTAAGACTGTCTTTTGCCCGCATCTTTGCTCATGTTAACGTAGAATTAAGCTGTCCCTAGCGAACTGTAGTTTGTTTCTGAATGAGAAAAAAATTTGATCGGTAAGTCATTATGCAGAAAATGGACAAACATGAATTTCTATATAGTAGAAAATAAACTGTCGAAAATGTGTGATAGTAACGCCCGTCAATTACAACGTGTATTCACGAGTTATAGAAAAACGGATATAATTTATGACAGTTTTATGTTCATATTTAATAGGTTTTAATGTTTGACCACAATTTCATCTCATGTTGGATGACGATGTGGTCTAAAGATGATAAATACGCTAAACCTAAAGATACTGGTTCTCAAGTGCAGCTGTCAGGACACACCAACAGCTGCTTTTAATGTCTAAAGGAGGCAAACGAACATAAGGGTTAGCTGATACCAGCAACACCAGGGGAGTCGCAATTGCGTTGCCAGCCTGTATATGGAGGAGGGGTAGGGAAAGGAGAAAAGGGGAAGGAGGTGGGGGGAAAGAGGGAAAGGAGATGGACCTCCGGCGCTCTCACTGACTGAACGAAACGCAACAATGCGTGCACTGTTACTTCACGTCGGTGTTCTGTGAGAGGGTGGTACTACCCCGGGCCTTACCTTACCTTGGAGACAGATTTCAAGTTTGAGGGTGGTAGCTAGCCAGACGGACTTAGAAAAAGTCCTACCACCCAGCTATGGTTTTATCGCTATGTTTTCCGTCATCGAAAGCTCGGACTCAATTGTTAGGATTCGAACGTACGTCCAGCGAACGACGCGGTATCCGAACGCGCTACCAACTAAGCCATTATCGCTTCAAATGACGATTAGTTTCAATTCACTGAGTTCAATGAGTTATAATGGAGAACATAAAAATGTTTACCATAAAAACTCTACAGTGTTCCAACAGTCAAAGAATGTTCTAGTCTATCAATCTAAAATTTATGCCAACATTTATTAATAAGTTTTATAATTTAAAAAAAAAACGTGTATACGTACGGTATACGTGTATACGTGTAACGGGATCCAGTTTAAGAACGAAGTTCCTTTAGCTTTTCCTTCTGTAACTTCAACCGTAGTTTGATATGGTGATATGGATTGTTATATTTGTATATTTTCGTCACGTTAAAAAAAGTCGTTACGCCTCTCAATACCACACACCATCACTCACTCACTCTCTTATGTCTCCATCCGTTTATTTTTATTTTCTATAAATTTTTGAAATAATAATAAGACGGAGTAATGAATTAAGTAAAAAAAAGTGTGTGTGTACTTATGTACACGTATTAGAAGTTATACGTCTTTGGAGTAACAAGATAAAAATCTTTTCAAAAATTTTGTCTTTCGTCTTATTCTACATTTGTAGAAAAAACGACACTAATAATAGAAAGGTATTTAATATATTGAACGTTTTAATACAAAGAAATACAAACAACAAATACAAAGAAACAAAATGTTGACTATAGCTATTAAAAATTTACTCTCATCATTTTTCCCGAACGCGCCAAAAGAAGTATAACTTCAAAAGTTTACTTAATATTGTAGGAAAATACTAATGTATTAAAGACTAGAGATAAAACGGTGGATTATAAATTATTTAAGTAATAATAAGTAAGTTTTAATTAAATTTCCCCGCATTCAGTATCGAGGTTACACAATCTGCAGCGAAAAATGCTCTTCTGCTCGCATTTCGATACTCCTACGCACATTCACCCATATACAATATAAAGAGATAGAGAACGTGAAAGATGGCATAACGCTTTTTCCTTACGTGACGATTTTTACTAGTTAGCTCATGTTCCAAAAATCGCAATTAAAACGAATAAAATATTTCTGTCATTATACTACAATTATTGTAAGGTGAATTTGTACGCACATGTTATTAGTGACGCAGCCGCGTTTAACGAGATCGATTACTCCAACGCTGAACATCTCGGAATGGATGCCGAGGTCCTTATGGTCTTTCAGAGCAGACAACACAGCATCCGGTATACTGCCAATGCCTATGACAATAAAACAACAACCCTTGAAGACCTCTACAATATGTAACTAGCTGACCAGGTCCAATTAAGATAAAAACTATTATATATATCTATCGGGGAGAAATGTCTTCCCAGTACACCCTGGGCTGTTACTAAGCGTCCTTCCTTCTATTCTCGCACGCCCACTGGCAGCGACAACACAATAATTTAACCAACGTATAATCAAATCAAAATACTCTTTATACGCTTATGAACGTCAAAGCTACCACCGGTTCGTAAAACAACCCAATCGAGAAGAACCGGCAAGAAACTGAATCTGATTTATCTCTTCATGTTATATATTTTTACAAAACATAAATAGATACATTCGTTATTAGTGGATGCACAGAGTGGGGCGTCATTTCCAGACGTCACAGTCGTACACATATTGATCCACCCTATAATATTAAGGCCCGCTTGACATAGTTTTTGAACTCACTATCCGGCAAATCGGTAATGTATTTTGAGACTGTTATAAAACCTAACATTATTACTTTAAAAAAACTGTTTTTAGCCTTAGTGAGCCTGAAGCATGGAAACCAATCTGTTACTAGTTTCTAGTATTTACATTATGTTGGTATTTTACTAGATCCAGCATATCTATGTTTTTGCGGACATACATTAAATTATCAAGAATATATTGGGAGGGCAGAGTTAAGATACCGAATTCCTGAAAGTCACTATTTAATGATTCGCGAGGCCCCATATTATAAATTGCTCGAATTGCCCGTTTTTGTATTTGGAATATGGTGTCCACCTCAGCTGCTGTCCTCCACAACAAAATGCCATTAACTACTTTCGTAATACTACATACGTAGTACCAGAGACTTCCCTGAGCATCCACACTAACAAACATTATCTCTTTATAATATTACTATAGATATATGTGATGTTCCAACTTTTGTATCCTTATAAATAACCAGCTTTTGCTAGCTTCCCTCGTGTCACATTTTTTTAATTAAAGGAGCGATATAACATTTGTTTGTTTGGCAATAAAATTCAAGCTTTTGAATTGAACTCTGCTCACCTTTCTACTACAACCTTTCTTAATAACTAGGCTATACAATATAATGTTTTTTTAAAGATTAGAACGTTCAGAAATACTATCTCTTAAACTTTGTATAATTAAGATAAAGATAAAGTTATATGAATCATTAAACTCACCCATTTGCAGAGTAGCACCGTCTTCGACTAAGTTCTGACCGATGAGCTGGCCTATCTTCATCTCCTCAGGACTGGCACCCGTCCCTCCGTGTTCAGGTAACGGGGTGTTGTCCTCGACGGCATAATCGATATGTGACATGTGAATTATCGCGTCACCGAACGTACGAGGCATGTTCACGTTTACTTGAGCTGAGAACGTTTCAAAATTTCCTCATATATAACGTCCAACATCGTGGTTGGAGGCTACAACGATTATAAATACCGTCATGTAGCAGTTAGTTTTGTTCTAAACGCATTAATATTATAACTACATAGATACGTCATAAGCGCTTCGACAGCGCCACGTTATAACTTGGCTAGTTATTTTTGCGGCTCCCCCGTTAATCCGCCCGTATCTAAACAACATATAACTATTTCTTTTTCACCACCGATATTGAGAAAACGCCATCTTACTTCCACATTTTATCTGAGACAGCGTGGCGTTATAATATTATTTTAGGTATGTGTACGTCATCGTGTCATTTGTTTTGTCAACATATCATGTAGGTAACATATCTTTAGTTATAATATCATTGTTTAAACGTCAATTAGCCGCTCACTATTTATATTATTACTAGCGAGCCCGGCAGAGGTTGTCCCGCCCCGATTATATTAACATCCTTCGCAAATTATATACCAAAATTTTCTCATGAATCACTTTATCCACTAGTGAAAATCGCTTAAAAATCCGTTTAGTAGTTTTTGAATTTTTCGCGAACAGACAGAAAGACAGACAGACGCGGTAGGGGACTTAGTTTAATACTATGTAATAATGATTTTTCTATCACTGTTATTTCAGTGATATCACATACGCTATATTTCAAAGAAAATGATATTACTCATCGGGTCTCTCCGTGTTGGAGTTCCGCAATGGACACTGACCAAGGATTTTTAATCTAATATGTAACACATACTATATTACTATATGCAAAATCACATTCACAGTGGCAACCATCACGACAAGAACGAAGAAGTACGAAAGCTCTTATCTTTGTCGCACTGTGAAGACGTGGAATCGCCTCCCAGGCAGCGTTCCCTTCCTCATATGATATGGGGTCCTTCAAACGAGGCATGAACAGGCACTTTTGCAGGTCGACATGATAGCGACGACTGCCGTTGCTATTTAACACCATACTGATATTTAAGATTTTGATGTGTACCACACTTTCCATCAGGTACTGTTCAGTAATCTTGAGGAACCAGTTAAAAAAAAAGCAATGAAATAATTGCAATTAATAAAGAAATAAGGACACCATTTCACACTAAGTATATCTGCTTTTATTATAACTAAGCACCTATTACTTCACATCCATCTTTTTATTTTACACCCTGGCAGAATTAGAATTGGTAATAGTACTAGGATACCCTAAGCTATGAGAAACGTAATTCGCACCCTGTGAAAAATAACTCGTAAATAACATGAGACAAATTTCCCATTTCATATCAAAATAACCGTGATACATGATATGTTTCATTCTTATTAGCTATAAATATTCGATATATTATCAGTTTTGTTTTAACACCATTTAAAATATTATTTTTCAAATATTACATAACAATTTTTATTAATTTAAAAGCGTATTATTAATATACTATATTGATTTAATATCTTTCATTAACAATAACTGTTACATCTGCTAGATGTACTGAGATAGTTCAGTTCAGCCTTTGAACTTATCAGTTGTACTAAAATGATATAATCCTGTTGTTAATATTATATATTCTAGAATTATGTAGTGTTCAGGTACTCCTAATCACTTCTAAATCTTTGATTATTTTTTTTATGTCAAAGAATCTTAAGTGATTGTAATTATCACTGCATGAGTCATCACGTGTGCCAATTGTATTATGACCGTATTTTAGTTCTATTGTTCTATTAATGACTTTTAATGGTGTTTTTATTTTTTGTGAAGCGTTTAGACAAACTATTATGCTATTTTTCAAGGCAGTAGACTAGCTATTTACTCGCTACAGTAATGTAAAATTACTTTACCTATAATAATTTTTGAATTTACAAGCGCTGCCCTGACACAGTCCACAGAAGTTCCTAGACTGCAGTATCCATGGTTGTCGGGAGGAGACACCTGAAGGTTACATCAACATTTGAAAAATAATTTCCATGTTTCTTATTTCAAAATGGTTACAATTATGAAAAGGGTTGCTGTATACTTACTCCTTTCAGTTATTAAATAAATACATAGATAAACAAGCACTGAAATGATCGCAAGAAACTTGTAACAACATTAACTACTGGACAATGGCAGTAATAATCTACTAGAAGATGGGTTGTCAAAAAGGCACTTATATCTATACTACTGGAGTTTTATTAAAAATAGGTTACCTGGATAAGAGCGATATCAGGCTGGATGATCTTCCTGTGGAATAGCTTTGGAATATCTTGAAGGAATATAGGGATGGCATCAGAACGCCCTTCAGCGACCGACTTCCTCACGTTGGCAGCCATGAACAGAGATACGGATCTGAAAAAAAAAATGGCGTTGTTCTTGAAGAATACATACTAGGATTAGGAAACGTACGTTATGGCCAACGATTACATGTCATCTAAGACTTTTCTTATTTCACTGGCCATTTTTACATAGGGAGATCCCTAACGGATCCCCATCCCACTGAGGTTGGTTTATATCCGATTGGCACGGACTATAACCCCATGTTTCCTTCTCTCAAGTTTTACCCAGGGTACTGTCTTACCGGTATTGCGTCTACTCTCCCGACAGGGAACCTGACTGCGGTCTGAAAGGTCAAGACGGTAGACCCCTTCCTGACGAACTGTGTGAGTCACATAGGCGCAATGCGCTTCCATCAAATGGGTCTGTGCGGTTTAAGCTGCTAGGGAGACCAATATTAATATTTTACTGGCCTAGATATGTAATATACTACTTTCACTTGTAACTATTGGTATGCATGTACTTTTGGTAGGCATAAGGACTGTATTAATTAGGACAAATATTCGTTAAATTATTTTAAATTTTTATATGCAAAAATGATTAGAAACCACCTTTATGAATTACAACGTGAAAAATAGAGGGGTAGAATGGTATTCTCATTTACTACGGACGGTCACAAAGTGGGCGGAAAGTTGGTAAAAATGTCCAGGAATGGGTTACGTAGTATGGGTACGTCCCCTTATGAACTTTTTTAGACATATCTAACAGAACGCACGATATATGTAAGTAAGCTCAGAGTAATTTGATGGCAGAGGTCATTTGAGTATGAAATCATAAGTGCCTCGAAAACCTTAACAAAACGCACGACTCTATAATCTTTTATTTGAAGTTACACACCGTGTATGATCAACATAGCTTCAAACTACACAATAGACATGATTATGGTAAAGGAAAGCTTTTTGATGAAGCCATAATATGGTAATAATTGTTCGTCAATTTAAAGATCAATAAAGCGGTGGTGGCCGATTCGTTTGGCTGGTGCAATGTCAACTCGATTTTTTAAATTTAATACACTACAATTTTATGCTACAAAGATATAAAAGCTCTATATCTCAAGAAATACCGATATTAAAGACTTAGTTTAAAGATTTTTTTAAAAAGAAAATAATCCAAAATTAACCGATAAACAAAATTAGTTTAAATTTAACAGAAACACTATATCTGCCTCAATCTTATTCAGCTGATCAGTTATATATGTAAAAATAAATATTTCATACTACCAATGGTTATGCAAGTCGAAAAAGATATAAGAAGCCGATAGAGATAGACTTTTACATATCACTCAGTTATCATTTTATCAATGTCAAAGATATACTATGTCACTGTAGATGCTGTTATCTAAATACTAGTATATCTGATAACTGGTACTATCGAAAATTTTATTAGGTTCGCACACATTATCACTGTGATAAATCTACAAGATTCCTTTACATATTAACACTATTTTATATAATCACCTCTTAGTGACTAACTCTACGTTCACGTGAAAATGCATTTCATTTTGATGATGACTGTTTTGATCGAAACCTCCAGTTCATTAGCATGGAGTAGAACCTACTCTAATCCACGCGGTATTCAAACACGTTAACCAATAGGTCATAGGCCCCTTCCCGAAGGAAGGTATGGGCATGTTCACCACGCCAGCCCACAACGTATTGACGATTTCAAACTCCGAGAAATCTACAGGTCTATATTGATTCCACATACGGCGGGTGGTACTGCAAGAACATTTCTCAGGTTCAGGTTTCCTCACGATATTTTCCTTCACCGTCAGCCGATAGTGTTACCAATCTAAGTAAATGCACGGGAATTCCGGAAAATTCGTTCGTACATGTCAGGGTTCGAACCTGCGGACATCAGATCGATGTTCCACCGGTGAAACCGCTCGACTATCAGGACTGATTATACTTATTACATTATTATGTCATCCTTTAATAAATAGTATTTTACACGACAGAAATTATAACATTCTTTATCAACTTATCATGTATAAAGCCGTATTAAGTAAAAGCCCTAGGATCAAGATTACTAATAAATGCATAAATGTCGTAAATATTGCATTTATCCGATCGCAAACAAAACCATTTTGAAACGGATTGTTTCTAGAATATACTTAAACCTCCCTTACTTAAACCCAGATCTCAAAATGGCGGACTATGTTTGTATTTACGTAATTTTTTAATTTCACGACATCGTATATTGCTAATTTCATGGTTTAGTAATAAAATCTCACTATTAAAAATACATTTTATATGAAAATTGTAATTCTATACATGATTTGTTATGTTTCAAAGTTTTTTTAAATAAGGTAATTCTTTAGCTTTTGCTGCTAACTATCATCGCGAGGAAACCTAAACCTCAGAAAAGTTCTTATAATGCCACTGTATGTGTGAAAATATAGAACAGTGAATTTATCTGTTTGAAAACTACGCCAGTACGTCATGTGTTGGCGTGGTGATTATAGCCACACCTTCGTTCGGGAAGAGGTCTATGACCCTGGAATTGATTAGGTATTTATACCTAAATATGTATTCTGATTATCTATATTCAGAGCGGTCATAAGTTTGACGTAGATTGTACTTTTGCTGACAAAGAGAAAAGGTTGGAAAAATTAAACTGTTACTTATATAATATCCGATGAGACCCAACAAAAACGTTCAGTGCCGTATTCGGCACTATTATTTTTTTTTAACGTGGGGAAATCCCTTATGGATATGCCACCTTCCCGGGGGAGAGGATGGGTTATGTCCGACTCGCACGGACTAAAACCCCATGGTGTACCGACAAACTTTTTGTGGGGGCGGCAAGGGATCGTTCAAGCGAATCAACCTTGTAGAGCCGCCCCCACGGTCCGCCCGGTGGAAGGTGACCACCGGGCTCCTACCTATAGAGGGGCAGACCGGGTACACACCGGCTGCCCCTCTTCGTCCGCCGGACCTGTACAATGAGGAGATGAGCCGGTCACTATTACTACCCTACCTACCTACCTACCCTATGGTTATGGTATATCTAATTTGCTAACCGCTTTTTGTGACAGTGTTATAATTTCCATAAAGAATAAGTTTCGTTTTCTTCCATATTTTATAGGGGATCACAATAGCCTGGGTAATTGAATTCCGTCGAGTTAAAATATGAGAAACTCTTATGACCAGAATCCACATGCTTGTTACTCGCACAAAAACATGCCAGTAACTGGTAAGACCAAGCTACTGGCATGTGCATCGAGATTCTGCCGGTAGCTCGCATGGCAGTACAAAGTATCGCAGAAGATCGCAGCTCGTTTGATTTTTTCCCCTTGTAGGGAAGTGGGGAGGATTTTGTAGCACGTTACTAGTATCGAGAAATTTGATTCTAAAAACTGGTATGCCACCCACAGGTATGTGTATCGCGGCTCCACGGATTGCCAGTAACGGGCATGCCGGTATACCAGCACCCCGTACGCGATATACAGGCATGTGTATTCTAGGCCTTGTAATATTATCAATAACAAACCTGAATATATCTTTGCATTCGGGCGCGACGTAAGCGGCATCCTTCTCGGTGTGCATGTGAACGACTTTTATGTCTTTCATTGAACCGGCTTTACCGACGTTGGTCATTGCGTCCAGCAGCGGCACCGGTGTAGCCGCGGCACCCTGGGCGAACACCGTCTGACCTGGAAACCGCCACTTAAGGGTCAATATAAAATAAAAGCTTTATTCAATTTATGAACTGGTCCGTTCACAGTATGCATCCGTATGCAGAATTTTAATTATTTTGACTCGTCCCTACTCCTGTCAGTATGCCGTCGGCATGACGGCAACACCGCGAACGCGATGTGCCTCGGTTTTGATTTGCTAGTAAGGGGGCACATCGAGTTTTGAATGTTGTAAATTTTGCTTACTTTCTTACTATGGATGACACAAAAATAGAAAAAAATATTAGACGAAATACAGGTCCGGCCCGCTGTATGAAACTCAATGATTATTTTAACCTTATACAGAATAAGAAGAAGAAGACTTGGGAAGATATATTTAAAAAAAATACAAATATTAAAAATAAAAATACGAGTGAAAAAGATTATCCAGATAATAATTTATTTCTGTAATCATTTTCTTTTATATGACCAGCACCAACAATAACCCTTCCTCGTCTGAATCCATGTCTCGACCGTATGCAAGTATTGGTGGACATCAATAAAATACAGTCGGAATGTGCGGTTGCGCATCGCACTCCAAATTAGACGTTTTAGGTCGTACTTACAACGTACTACACTGTAGTACGGTCGTCCGGCTGTAGTACAACACCCACTCATGAATCGGTGTATCGACCGTACGGCAGCAGTCAGACACAAATCGTCTAAACTGAAAGCGCCCTAAATATTGCTGATATAATTGCAGTTCTGACATCCTGTCCCCTATGTAAGTGGGACGGTTTCCCTCTAAGTCTACAATTTTGACATAAATTCTTTTGTTTTCTACGTCCTCACACATCGACACTAAAAATCTGTTATTTATAGATAAATGATATTATTTATCGCTACTCTATGAAAAAAAATTACACAAGACGATGAAGAGGCTAGATTTATTTTAGAGAACGTGGGTCTGGATGTTGGAGATCTGTAGTTCAGGTCATTGTGCCGTTTTCCGACTCTTGACCTCGCATTAATTGTTACTTTATCTTAACTGTTGTATAAATTAAAAAAAATGTGCATAAGATTAGATAAGATTGGTCATACGAGATGTCAATAGAATAACCCAGCTCATCATACTTGTTAACAATAGATGTAAATAATTTGCTATCAAGGAAAACGTCAGCGGATAGTCGAGTCGGAAACTAGGTCAGTGCTGTTGTTTTCTAACTCCTTGATATAAAGGTTCTACACTAATAAATACAAAGACATGAAGCCCGTTCGCAATCACTTTTAGACGATAGAAATGGTTTTTTTTTGATAAGGGCCAAGTGTCTAACTAGAGTAACACTAAAAGGATTGATCAAAATCTATAGGGTAGTATTTGTATGACACACACAATGTATTTTAAATATAATGTATGTATGTCAAAAAGGTATACCAGATCGAGTTTGTTGTCGGTTTTTCTCGATGATTGAGTTGTTTGTCCGAACCGGTGCTAGTTTTGACGTTCATTGACGCCTTCTTACAGCCTAGATTAAATAGAATATCTTTGGTTTTGATTTTGAACGGTAGACCTCTAAAATGTTATCACTGCATATTATAAAATAACGTCCCTGCCACGTCTGGCTGTTTCTCTGTTCGCGATAAACTCAAAGATTACTGAAAAGATTTTCACGCGGTTTTCACCAATAGCTAAATGATTTATGAGGAAGGTTTAGGTATATAATTTGTCAAGGATTTTTGTTTTTCTTATCAGAGCTGGATAAAATCCACTGGGACCGCTAATATATATATATATACTAATATTATAAAGAGGTAAAGTTTGTGAGTTTATGACGTTGTAGGGGGTAATCTCAGGAACGACTGGTCCGATTTAGAAAATTCTTTGAGTGTTATATAGCTCATTTATCGGGGAAGGTTATAGGCTATATATCATCACGCTAAAACCCATAGGAGTGGAGCAGCAATGAAGAATGTTGCAAAATCGGGGTATTTGTTCCTTTTCAGAGTTTCCGCTGCGTCTTAGCCCAAAGTAACCATTCCACGCGTACAAAGTCGTGGGCCGAAGCTATTAACTAATTATATTATCTACACTAATATCATGAAGAGGTAAAGTTTGTGAGGTGGTAGGGGGTAATATCTGGGGAGTCGGAGAGAAAATTGTCGAACGAAAACGTTTCTTACGAACGCTGCCTTAACGATGAGAGATATATAATTGAATTCTAGAAAAAAGTTGTAGCTTGATAATGCCTATTACCGCCCAACGAAGTGGGCACGGGTCAGCTAGTATATACATATATGCAAGAGGATTATCCTTACTTCTTTAATATAAAATTACAAATGAGAATATGAGTTTGTTTGTTTATCTTTCACACCTTAACTGCTCAATCGATCATCTTGATATTTTACATACATATGGTCAGGAGTATAGGAAAGGACACATGGTACTTTCATCCAGAATAACTGTTCCCAAGGGATACGTCACCAATCTACATCAACGCGAGAGAAGGCACGTGTAGAAGCTAGTCATGTATAAAGATTTAATAAAAACCCTTAAATAATAACCCTATAAATTAATTAAAAAAAATAAAATAAAGAAACACTAGAAATATAAATAAATTAAGAATTAATTTTATCTAAGTACATTATATGTTTTTCCGTCTCAGAAAAATACGTTTTATCTGTGTTTACGACGTCAACATTATTATACAGAGTTATTACTACATTGACCCATGAATTATCGTTTATTAATACAGCCGCTGAATAAAATATTATAGTAAACATATATATTAAAGTTGAACACGACGGGTCGACGTAATAACATTGATAATAAGGAAAAAAAACATAATCCCTACATCCGTTGTCGTCAAAAACAATTTTAGTATACATTATTATCAAAACTGGTTTTGCTTGTGAAGTTTATTTATTTATTTTTGGCAACAAATCTTCTAGTAGATTATTACTGCCATAGCCAAGTAGGTAATGATGTTACCAGATGGTGGCCATCTTGTTAGAACTTTCCTGGGAGTTTTTGTGGCAAGTCAGAATCCACGATCCGTGGTATTATTTCCCGTCCACTTCACTCATGCGCAATAACCAAACCATATAACGTAAAACATCACCAATATTACAAAATAAACAAGCTTGCAAGACGGCCACCATCTTGTTAGTTCATTGAAATGATCGCAAGAAGCTTGTAGTATTATTACCTACGCGACAATGGCAGTAATAATCTGCTAGGAGATTGGTCGACAATAAAAAAAAGTCGAACTCTATTCTCTCCACTATATTAATATAAATACTTTTTTTTTTATGTCATAGGTGGCAAATGAACAGGTGGGTCACCTGCTGTTAAGTGATCACCACCGTCCATAGACACTAACAACACCAGAGGTGTCGCAAGTGCGTTGCCATCCTTTGGAGGGAAGGTTTAGAAGAGAGGAGAGGGGAGGGGAGGTGGGTCTCCGGCGCTCTCACTGACCGAACGAAACGCAACAATGCAAGCACTGTTACTTCACGTCGGTTTTCTGTGTGTCGGGTGGTACTACCCCGGGCGAGCCGTCCCATTCGTGCTGAAACCAGTAATAGCTTCAGCGTGGCTCTACCACCATATTAAGAAATATAATTAAGTTACTATTTAACATTACAATTGTAAAATAGTTGATAAAAGCTATACCTATAGCTGTTTTTGACACAAATAAAAGTGGGCGAAATTTCGAACTTTCGAATTATCTCAGTCACACACATTCGTAAATCCGCAGACAAGTACATGATAGGCAAATCGTTCAGGAAATAGTTATGTGAATAACTTTATATAATTGCATATTGGCTAAATGTAAAATAAACATGACAAATTCACTGACGGAACGGTAAAATATTAGCATAACATATGAATATTTGAGTACGTTTAGGATCGGGTTAACGAAGAAAATTACGTCAATGCCGCAATTGATAATAGTGGCATTTATTTCTTATCAATCAAGATGGTTGTATTTTCATAATAAAGAAAAACAAATAAATTTGTAAAAGTTTTCAAATATGATCAAAATGTTTCCTTTTCTTTCACACTGCTATAGCTTGTACGTCAACTTTATAGAAATAAATAAATTATGACTGAACGACCATGGGAATGAAACAAAACGGTGTTCTAAAAATAACCCGTTTTTAACTTTGTCGAATTGTTCGAGTAATGACGTCAGCTTGCCAAATGACAGCAAACAGGCAGACGGCTCACCCGATGACAAATGGTTACCGTCGCCTATGGGCAACTGCAACACCAAAGGTATCGCTGTTGTGTTGCCGACGTTGAAAGACGCGTTTCAGTCCCATGTCATAGCCTTGAGGCAAGACCGTGCTGAGCATAGAATTATGAAACCGCTTACACTTACAATACGCGCAGGTTTGTTACTCTATGGTGCTGAGTATCCGAGCTGAGTAAAAGTTCTAAAGACATTACGGTTGTCTTTTATATGTTTTAAGGAGTGCGGATGGGCAGCCAATTAGCGGCGGGAGATACGAACTTGCAACGGTGGAGAGTTTTTTCACTCTCCTTTATAGAAAAGTATACAAAGCGTGCCGGGGTGCATCTGACTATTGTTCTCTTTTGGACATAAGGGCAAATACGCAGACTAAGTTAAAGGAAGAGATTTTCAAAAGGACTGCGTCTACAGCTTTATTAGCTGTTTCGTATGACTGTAATGTAATCGTGTGTTAGCGAACATGTTTGGTTTATTGATTTTTGTTTCCACAAGTACATTTCTTTTCTTACGCAAACAGCGTTTAATTTACCCACGGACATAAAAATATATCAATCCCATCAAAAACATAAATGTGAAATGAGAGCCAAGTTCAATATTACCTATATATGCCTTGGTTGTAGACTTCAACGACAAAAGAAGTGAGATCTTAATGGGTGCCAAGTTCAATGGTCAGTCCTGAAATTTATTTATAACAACATAAAATATATTATAACAACTTAAAATCTCATCTCTTTTTATAAATTATGGTAATATATTGAAGCCCAAGATCTGACTTGTTCGCTCGGAGCACATATATATCTAGCAAGTCTCAATACGTGAGCCAAATTTGACATGTTTATGTGAAATAGTTTTTGAGATATGGGGGAATCAAAAGTGGCTCCAAATGGTTCGTGTAATATTACAAACGGTACCTCGCGCTCGCCATTCTGTTAGCTTGAACTGGGCTAGAATAGCAGTTCTAACGGAGATTGCATAAATTGAAGCATTATAGGTAGCATGAAGATTATAACGACAGAAAAGTTAAAATATGCAAAAAGAAGTGAATTATGTACACATGAAACATTGACTTTTCAAAATTCCTGTGAAAACGGTCGTTAACTTGACGTAAAACTCCAATCTTTAGTATATAGGTTTAACGATTATCTCCCAGAGAAACAATATATTTCCAATTTTATTTAAGAGCACCAAAAAGACACGAATTAATAATTGCAATGACGTCCACGAAACTTATTATGGCTCTCGTAAAACACCAATGATAATCTATTTGTCTAACGTATAATTCGTCAAACGATAAGATATGTTATTATCTGTTACGTGACACAAACGAGCATTATGTATGGTTATATATTACATTTATCGATTAATCATCATAACGGTATATAACTGTACGAGTTTTCAAAGTGGAACTTATTTGGCTGTGCCGCGAATAACATTCCAAAATGAATTATTAGTGTCACTTTTTGCAACGCAGCGTTCCTGACGCACAAAGGACGGAAAATGTGTACTTATTAAGAGAGAGAAGAAAGAATTATGCCTCAAACCAAGAGAGATAAATAAGCGCGATAGAATGCACCTAACGCTGCGCGCCACATAAGACTTCCGCGACATATTCTTACCGATCTTCCCGATGATATAACGGCAACAAATGATCAGTACCAGTCTGTCTCTCCAAACAGAGCGAATTCACGCCCACGCTCGCGTAACCACAGATCACACCGCCGTGGTCTGGGGGTAAATTTCGCTCCCGCACACCAGACTAGGCCCCCTCGGCAGCGCCTCAAGCCTAGGTCCGTTCCCTCGACGTGGAGCCCTTGAGTACACTGCTCGCGAGATACATTGACACAAAATCTTACATCACTGCAACATCACACATATCACCTCCACACACGTGAACGCACATGTGCTTACACATGGAAGTGGAAGGTTTTATTTTTTCCCTTATAAAACTGAAATAGTGTAGAAAAAGTTATCCGACACAAAATACATATAAGAGTTGTTGAGGTATTTATGCTTGGTACACATATATGTTTCATATATGTTTTTAGCTTAGCTCAGATAGGTCGCGAATTGCATGAGTCAGGCAACAGCCCAACCCCCACGGTGTACCGACAGACCGTTTTGTGGGGGCGGCAAGGGATCGTTCAAGCTAATCAACCTTGTAGAGCCGCCCCCACGGTCCGCCCGGCGGAAGGTGACCGCCAGGCTCCTACCTATAGAGGGACAGACCGGGTACATACCGGCTGCCCCCCCTCGTCCGCCGAACCTGTGCAATGAGGAGATGGGCCCCCCGCCTTCTCCTCCTGCCTGTCCTCCTTTGGCGGAGACGGCCACTTTCAGGGTCTGCCTCTCGGGCCCTCTCCGCCTCCTCCTCCTGCGAGACGACCTCCTCGCAGAAGGAGGCCATAGCTCGCCAAGCCTGTTCGCTGCCGAGCATGGCCGAAACCACGCTCGGCAGCGATAAGTCCGTTCCCACGGCCGCCGCCAGGATGCAGCGCTGCTCCCCCCACGCAGCACACTCAGACAGCGTGTGCTGCGCGGTATCTTCCTCAGCACCGCACTCGTGGCAGGCGGCCGTCGGCTCGCTGCGTGCGATCCGGTGCAGGTACCATCCGAAACAACCGTGTCCGGTGAGTAACTGCACCAGTCGGAACGTCAGGGATCCCCTCTCCTGTCAGTCCACTCCCGTAGGACCGGGCGGACGGCGTCCACTGTGAACCGCCCGACTCGCTCGTCCGCCAGGTCCTGCTGCCACCTTTCGACGGCGTCCCCCCTGAGACGCCGTCTCTCCGCCTCTACCTCCCTGGGAGCCGGAGGCTCCCCCTTTCGTTTCCTCGCCGCCGTGAACTCGTACACGGGAGGCAACAGCCCAAGCCGACGTGTGCCGTGCACCCTTGAGCTAGTTGTCTAATAAAATCGGCTGAGTTCCTTAAGCGCTCGCCTTAGTAGTCCGGTGAAGCTGTTAAAACCTTGCTAGGTCAATAGCGTAGTCAGTTCGAAAAAAAAAAGCGATAGAAAGGTTCAAGTAAACGCGCGCGCGAAATCGAACGTTACAAACAAGTATGGAGTAAGATTTTTGGTGGGAATTTAATGTGGTCATGTAATGCTTTATTTATGTTTGTGTTTTTAAACTCATGTAATATCGATGCCATTTTGTGTAATATACTTCAGTTATTGTGCAAAAGTGTATTTGAATTCTGAAATATGGACGTGACCATTAAATCTGACATGTCCTAAGAATTCCCTGAAAAGTTGAGATCTAATAAAGGCGTAATTTTTTTGTTACAGTACTAAAAATCTTAACGTTCAGCCACTTGACAATCGCAACAAAGTGGAAAATGGAAGAAAAAGTATTACAAAAAGACAAGAGGTGTCATAATGTCTAAATATTCAATTCTCGATAAATGTTCTGTTCCTAAGCTAATTTTGTCAATCGATTTTTTTTTATCTCAGCGTTGAAATTCCTCCAAATCTATTGTAAAAAAAATCACCGAATATTAATATTTTTATTTATCCTGTTATACTAAACTTTGCATAGCATACTACCGTTTTCGTCAATCTTTTTGGCCGCTCGCTCATCTCCATGGTACACATAGTACACAAGCGAGTTTAATAAAAATAAAAACTTATCCCAATACTTTATCTCGCCGATAGTTCACAAATTAATAACAAAACACAATGTTGTTAATATCGTCAGTATTACAACATTATTTACCGGTTTATCTCGAGGCACTCCCACCAAAATAAATGTATCGATTTACACCCCGCATGCGGGTCAAAGTTCTCAAAATAACGTACGTAACATATACAAATTTGTACTTTATATAAAATAACTATTACATATTATAAAAGAGAGTCGTCTGTCTATCTGTCTGGGTAGGACAACGGAAGAGGTTTTATCGTGAACGCAGTATTTTAGCTGTGATGCGTGCTCATGCAAACAGACAGATAGACAGAGACAGACATTTCTAAAAATGATTGAAATTTATTTCTTTACTTATTCCAAAACACCTGCAACAATTTTCTTCACGAAAATTTCAAAAGTACAGACACTATCTATTTACATTCTTATTGTAATTGTATAGATATAGATAGTGCGGTGGTTATCAACAGATAATCAACCAATTTGTGTCTAGATGAAATAAGGTTCGGTAAAAGAAGAAATTATTATTGAAGTGAAACTTCTTATATGTTTCTGAAGTGCTTTCAAATAAAACAAAATATCCTTCATTCAATTTAGGCCCTGAGAAGACGCTTATGAACGTCAAAGCTACCACCGGTTCGGAAAACAACCCACACATCGATAAGAACCGGCAAGGTACTCGATCTGGTTTATCCCTTCCAGACATATATTTTCACAAGTCATAAATATTTAAATTCATTTTTAACGGAGCACAGGGAGGGGCGTCATTTCCAGACGTCACAATCTTTCCCGTATTGCTCCACCCTATAATAGATTTCCACCCTTTAGATATTAAAACCCGCTTGACATGGTTCTTGAACTCACTATCCAGAAAATCGGTAATGTTTTTTGGGATTTTGTTATAAAACCTAACACTATTACGTAAAAAAACTGTTGCTGGTCTTAGTAAGCCTGAAGCATGGATTGACCAGTTTGTTGCTGTTTCTAGTATTTAAATTATGTTGATCTTTTACTAAATTGTGACGTTATTGTTTGCATATTGTTGTATTCTTTTAATTAAAATTTTTCCCTGTGATGTGAAAAATTCACTTCTATCATGACAGACACATCCTGTTTTGTAATGCAAAATAATTAAAATGGTAATTTATTCATAGAACTCAAGACTTAATATAATTACTCGATTGAATACAATCACATTCAAGAGGTCAATAATAATGATAACGTTTTTTTTAATGTCAAAAGGAATCAAACGAACAGGTGGGTCACCTGATGTTTAGTGATCACCACCGTCCGTAGACACTAGCAACACCAGGGGGGTCGCAATTTGCCAGCCTGTGTAGGGCGGAGGGGTAGGGTAACGAGAAAGGGGAAGGGAAAGGGGGAAAGAAGGTGGTCCTCCGGCGCTGTAACTGGCCGAACGAAACGCAACAATACGTGCACTGTTACTTCACGTCGGTGTTGTGTGAGAGGGTGGGTTTGATTAGAATTGTTCACAAATGATAAAAATATAGGTATTATAAAGTTTATGGTCGTGTAACGTATCTAGGTATACATACATAAAGTCACATTTTCGTCTTCGCGTTCACAACAAAATACAAATATATTTATGAAATATGTATACATATTATAAAACAAAGTCCTTTGCCACGTCTGTCTGTCTGTTCGCGATGAACTCAAAGACTACTGAACGGATTTTCATGCGATATTCATTAGCACCTAGTAGTAGATTCCCATTCATGAGGGAGATTTAGGTATACAATTTATCAAGGTTTATTTTTATTATCAGGGCAGAACAACGTGTCCGATGGGCCATCTAGTATTAGATAATTATTGCTACCTTTCTTTTTTTTACATGGGGTAAATCCCTACGGATTCTCTTCCTAGCCAGACAGCTGAGGTTGGGGTATGTCCGACTTGCACGGACTAAAACCCCATGGTGCCTTCAATCACCTATAGGCCGGGAAGCAGGAGCTGCCGCGAATTGGCACTGCATCTACTCCCCGGCAAGTGTCGGCCCCTCATGAGGAGCTTCATCACGGTCGAGGGTTCAAAATCGTAGACCCCTCAGGGGAGGGCGAGAGTTGCCCTCCCCGACTTTCGTGGGATTCTATGCAGATTCTGCCAGGGCGACGCAGGTCCTTTTTACGGCGGCCTCATGTTTGCTGATCCTGCGCCTCCGTTATCGTCGACCGCGGGATAACTACTGCTACCTTTGTTAACCTCATGTGTTAAAAAATTTAATTTATACGAAACATCAAATGATACACGCAAAACTAAAGGTCAAAACCTACTTGTTACTAATGAGTTTCATAATTCTAAACAATTACTATTCACTTACTCGATGAGGTGTACTTGACTCTTGTATATAATACATATATAACATTTTATAGTTAATATTCTTGAAGTTAATTAAGGACATGCTCAATTATTAACAATAGAACGTAGTATCAGTATAGTTGGTAACGTATACGAATTGTAACTAGTGTTATTTCAGCCAGAAATGAGATCTATACATATAATGTAAATTTAACAAGTATTTTTAGATTTTTGTGAAAAAAAAAATATTGCAGGTGTCTAGGAATACGTAATAAAATACATTACGATTAATTTCAAAAATGCCTGTCGTGTCTGTTCATATGAACAGGCATCACTGCTCAAATACGGCGCTCATGATAAAACCTCTTCAAGACAATCATACAGCATACCTCCGAGTAACATTTAGTATTGATTTCATTAAAATCGGTTCGATCTATCGAAAGTTATTGTACTTTGAGTGACGACGCGAGTTAAGTGCGAGAGAAAAGTGGATAAGGATTTGACACATTCAGATGACTTTATTAATCGTTGTTATTTTCACATATTGTTATACGCGGACGAAGTCGCGGGAACAGCTAGTTAGAAATAAGATCGCCAAATCTTTATAACTTTTTTTTAATGTCATGACTGGCAAACGAACTGGTGGGTCACCTGATGTTAAGTTATCACCACCGTCCATGGACACTAACAACACCAGAGGAGTTGCAAGTGCGTTGCCACCCTTTGGGGGGAAGGGTTGTGTGAAGGAGAGAAGAGACGATAGGGGAGGGGAGAGGAGGTGGGCCTCCGGCGCTCTCACTAACCGAACGAAACGCAACGCTAGCATCACGTCGGTTTTCTGCGAGAGGGTGGTACTACCTCAGGCGAGCCGACCCATTCATGCAAAACCAGTAATAGTTTCAGCGTGGCTCTACCACCATTCCTCCAAAAGCATCTTAGCTACTATGCTATAATTTAGAAAATTATAAGAAGCATTAGGTACAAAGATAATATTAAAAGCAATTTGAATTTTTAACACGTTGCCGGCGACGGCTTGCCCGGGAGACCCACTACGAGTTATCTCGTCCTTTCTTTAGTTGCCATATTTGTATAGCTACGAGCAAAGACGTTATATATTAGTATGAATAAACATGCTTCAGGGAAATAAAATAGGTTTGGCTTACATGAGCTTCTTTATTACAGTTTTAAATACAATTATTAGGTTTCAAATATAACTACGAGATGATCCGTACCATTTTTTTGTCCAAATGCAATCTATACTAATATTATAAAGAGGTAAATTGGTGAGTTTGTCCCCTACAAATAAATAATAAGTAATATCTGGAACTAATGGTCCGATTTGATAAATGATTTCAGTTTTAGATAGCTCATTTATTTATATATGCTACTAGCGGGCCCGGCAGACGTTGTCCCGCCCTAATTATAAATAAAATCCATAACAAATTATATACTAAAACGTTCCGCGTGAATCACTTTATCCACTGGTGAAACCGCATGGAGATCCGTTCAGTAGTTTTTGAGTTTATCGCGAACAGACAGACAGACATACGCGCTAGGGGACTTTGTTTTATACTATGTAATGATGGAATATCAATAGGAGCGGAGCACCAAGAATGTTTCAAAATCGGGGTTTTTTTTCGTTTAGCGTTAGCCCAAAGTAGCCAAACTAAGTAGTAATTCCACGCGGACGAAATCGCAGGCAGAAGATAGAACTTTTATAACTTCTTGATTAGTTACTATAATTGCCATTTTTAATAGCACAATATAATAATATCATTAAAATTTCAATTTTTTTCATTCATTCGGCTCTAACCTTCGTTATTAATATAATAACATTTCGTAGTCG
Source organism: Antheraea pernyi (assembly GCA_015888305.1). Taxonomy (NCBI): domain Eukaryota; kingdom Metazoa; phylum Arthropoda; class Insecta; order Lepidoptera; family Saturniidae; genus Antheraea; species Antheraea pernyi. Next base: position 115,104 of record MU158736.1, on the reverse strand, counting down.
AGAAACAAAACGAGTGATATTAAAAGTCGAAAATATTTATTGTTTTCTCAACAAACTACTCGCTAGAATTTTAATACAGATTAATGTAAATCAGATGACGTAAGATACCGGTTTCAAGCAACAAAGACAACGCATGTAAACAATATAATTTACATAAACGAGATATCCAAGCCAAAGTTAACTTATGGAATAAAGTTATGAATGCCACTTGAAATACGTAAGTACCAAACAGATTTGCGAAACCGGCCGACGAAGAAAAATTGGGCACATTGCCAATTTTATTGTGAGCTTATATTAAATCTCTCATTCCTTTCAGAACAGGTACTTTTTTTAGTTAATTTTAGTATACGAGTAGCGTTAACTAAATGAAGATCATATAAATAACTTGGTAGAAGGAATCCATTAACTCTTTTCAATCTATAACAATTTTACATGTACCCACTAGAAAAACTTTATATTTATAATAAAATAGCTTATCCCGGGGCTTTGGTCGCATTAACGCAGATTTCACCTATCCCTTTTTTATAGTACCACGGCAAAATGACTGCACAATGCCTGATGGTAAGCACAGTACAATCCAAAAACAATGGCAACCACCAAGTGACATCCGCCGGTCGCCGCTGTCATCCCTTGAGAACGGACCATTTTTTCTGGATGAATGGTATCTGGATAAGCTTGATCCTTTCCATCTGTTCCCTCCATTTAAAAATGCCGGCGTAAAACAAAACGCAAGACCGAGTGAAGGAGTTTTGGGCGGGATCTTGTAATAATAACATGTGGTGGATTTTATATTTTGTAATATTTGTGGTGTTTTACGTAAAGTTTGGTTATTATGCACAAGCGAAGTGGGTGGGAAATAATACCGCAGAGCACGGATTCCGACATGCCACAAAAACTCCCTGGAAAGTTCTAACAAGAGGGCCGCCATCTTGTTAGTTCATTGAAATGATCGCAAGAAACTTGTAAGATCATTACCTATTCGACAATCGCAGTAATAAACTATTAGAAGATTGATTGCCAAAAATAAAATAAATAATAATAAAACCGCACCGAGTGATATCGTATCGTACCCTATTACACTATACCTATTGGAATCACAAGAGATATTTTTATAATATAAGTCCGTCAAAAGGATTTAGAATTAAATACGTTCCAATATATATACAATTTCATACACATAATCTATACTAATATATAAAGCTGAAGAGTTTGTTTGTTTGGTTGAACGCTATGATCTCAGGAACTACCAGTCCGATTTGAGAAATTCCATTTTTTTATTTGTTCTCTATTACGTATTATAAAAATAAAGTTTGTGTATGTACAATTAAAATAACAACTTTTTGATGAATGGATATGGCTACAAATGACCAAAAAAAACTTTTTTTATACTTTGTCTATATTATTATATTTTGTCTGTTTGTTTGTTTGTTATGGGTAATCTCCAAAACGACTGGACCTATTTTAACGGGAATTTTACTTTTTACTGACAGATAACCGAAATTATAGCGGTTGACATATTCTATTTTATTTGTCCGCGGCTTCGTCCGCATTACTTTGGGCCGATTTTCACGGGGTATTCACTGGTAGATAACAGACCTCATAAAAAGTAATTTAGGTTTTTTATTCGCCTTCGGCCGCAGTGGAATATCCGTAATGCTTGAACTGATTTTCACGGGACTTTCACTGGAAGATAACTCACCTTATAAGAAGTAACTATTTTATTTTGTTTCTCAAGACTTTGTCCGCAATATCCTACTATCTCCTAATTGATTGGACCGACTTTCATGGGGCTTTTACGGGCAGATAACTAGCGGGCTCGGAAGACGTTGTCCCGCCCGGATAATAAAATGAAAACCTTGACAAATTATACCTAAACCTTCCCCATAAATTATCATTCTATCTACTGGTGAAAACAGCATGAAAATGGTAGTTTTTGACTTTATCGCGAACAGATAAGCTGACAGAGGACTTTTTTTTAACCGACTTCGAAAAAGGAGGAGGTTACTATGTTCGGTTGTATGTATTTTTTTATGTATGTTAATCGATATTTTAGTCAATTGTGAACCGATTTTAATGATTCTTTTTTTATTTGAATTGGTACACTATGTAGTGATTAACTGCTACCTATGTATTCGTCCGTGTGAAATTGATCAAAAATATGTTACAACTGCGTGAGACGTGTGCCTTACTGACTCCAAGAATAAATATACATAATTGAAAGACATATATTTGTATGTAATATGAATTATATCATCTTTTTGGTCAATTTGGCGGCCATATTGTTTTATTTACCACGTTTGCTTCTACATAACTCAGTTATTATAGCAACGTATAAGAATAACTTAAGTATATCGACAATACGGGCATATTATATCTATCTATAAAATAAAAGATTTAAGATATATTGTTCGATAATGTATAGCTTATAATTTTCATTACTTTCTTATATAGTGTTAGTGAGCACTGAGTTTGGTATATAGTAGGTTGAAGTTCCAGGTATTTTGCTGATGATAAATCCCATCCCATTCGATATACTATTAGTATTCATATATCTAATGTACACGTTACATGTTACAGTAGATGGCGTTCGTATCGTAGTTACAAATGTTTTTGAAAAAGCGTGTCTGTAATGTATACACCCACTTACAATTTTACATTTCTTTAATAAATTTTTAAAAAGCGCATGCGGAGCTGCGGGTAACAGCTAGTTTTATATATAAATATACACTCATCAAAAAAGTCTAAGCAACATGTACTAATTTAAATCTTAGGATGGTTCTTCACATTATAACGTTGTATTTTATTTTTAAAATAATATCTTTAGGGTTCTATGATGTAAAAATAACAGCTGTTGTCTTTATAAGTTCTTTTAATAACAGAAATGAACAATATTAGAATATACTGTAGAAACTAAGATACATAAGAAACTAAACTTTTTTCTTACAAAACGAAATTTCTAAAGAAAATGTATTTATTGTGAAAGAATAGAACAATTAAATACAAAGTATGGTCTCCTCTGCTATTCAGAACTTGTCGGCAACGATTATTCATTGAATTAATGAGACTGTTTATGTCATCTTGCGGTATTCGCTCCCAATGCAATTGTAGGAAATCCTTCAGCTGTTGGGTTGTTGTCGCTCCGTCCAAGTCCTTCAAAACACGTCTCTGGAGCATGTCCCATGCGTGCTCGATGGGGTTGAGATCTGGCGATTGTGCAGGCCAGGGCAATACCCGGATGTTCTCCGTTGCAAAGTATTCACTGGTTCACCGAGCTGTATGTGAACGCGCATTGTCATGCATGAACCTAAAATCGGAGCCAAAGGCTTGTGCAATTGGGTAGACATAAGGTCTGAGAATATCCTCAATGTAATTTTCAGCATTCATGTTTCCATTTACAAAAACGAGCTCAGTTCGCCTGTTCTTCATAATACCCGCCCATAACATAACTGTTGAGCCGCTGTATGGATGAACTTCCTGAACGCACCTGAGCCTTTCAGTATTTCCGGGCCGACGATACACTCGCACCCTTCTTGTATCAGGCTTAAACCCGAATCGCGACTCATCGGAAAACATAATTTTATCCCATTGTTCCTGGGTCCATGTTATGCGTTCTCTACACCATTCATATCGACGAGCGCGATGGCCGTGACGTATCGGTGGGCACCTGATTGGGCGTCGAGCTCGTAGGCCGTACTCATGCAGTCGATTTCACACAGTTT
>MU158736.1:35702-111171 GCA_015888305.1 Antheraea pernyi | reverse complement strand
AAAAAAAAATTGATTATGTTTTGTTTTTTTCATAAAATTCAAATGACTGCGAATTTGTTTGAATTTAAGTGCGTTTTAATTGCTACGTTTAGTCTTGATTTTATAATTTTACCAACCATTTAAATAAAGTTAGCGACAAAATTGAATTGTTAGATATTCTTTACGTCATGAAGCGACGTCATCATCAATAACAAAAAAGTTTACTTATCTACGCACTTTGTTTGAGTAAATACTTAGAAATTAATTAATATAAATGGTAAAATTTGTAATACCATGCATGTTGCTTAGACTTTTTTGATGTGTGTAGATAAGGTTAATAGTTATATTGTGATTCCTCCAATAAAAAAATGAGTGCATGTAACCGTCACACGCGATTGAAGTAAGATTTTTTGAATATTTTTGATTTTGTCAATAAATAGTTTATAAACAAATAAATCAAAAAAATTTGAAAAATATAATTAAATTGAATAATAACAAAAATCATAAAAACGAATTAATTATGTATATACGAGCGCCCGACCGTGCTGAGATCTGGTTTCAATGTAAATAAGTAACTAATTAAATCAAAGCTTCATTATATGTAGTGTCATCTATCAGCTAATTCGGAACATAAATAACACAGGAAATATTATTAGCAACTCTTTGTTATAAATGAAATAAAATATAGAAAAGTACGAACAGACTACTATGATAAGTAACGAATTAAATTAATTATGATTTAATAGAAGTTTTGGTTATGTTTAATTATTATCTAACCGGATGGTACAGAAACGTGACGCCATATTGCCGTAACGGACTTCCGTTGCATTGTCGTCCATTTACCTCGTAGTCGCGCCTAAAGAAGTTTTACTTCAAAAAATATTCTTACTTGGTTGGTCATAGTTCAAAGATTCAATAACAAGTTATTACGTAGCTTGCATTGTAATAAAGTATTTGATCGTCCGTGCTATTTACACAACTGGATAATAAGGTGAGTGCGGTCGCCCCTAACCCATATCATTCACAAATTGCTTTTGTATAATGTACTAAGTGATCTAAGGTCAATATAGGTGACGAAATACTGTTTTTTTTTTCTTATGAAATAGTAGGCAGGCCACTCGCATATCTGCGTGACGGCAACTTTTCGCGCTAAAAACGAACCTCAAAATTAATTTTGATAAAGACGCATAAAAACGTTCGCATACGTTTGTCATTTCAATAATAACTCGAAATTAACTTGCCCAAGTTCCTTTAATGTGTAAGCTATCGTGCTGTGTGTATCGCCAAGCAGCAAGATAGTTCGTAACGCGTTACGATAATTTGTGACCATATCTGCGTTTATTGGGACTATAGACAAAACTCCGTGACGATACATATAGGTATGGGAGTAGCTTAGACGGTATAAGGGGTGTCGAAAACCATCATAAGACTTGAGACACCCAAGCCGCCAACCTCACCTGCACGTGCACCCTGCTGTATAACGAATGAGGCAATGGCGAAAGCGGTATGGTTTTACAGCCTGACTGGGTCGCAACCACCATGTATATGTCGAAAACGCGCGTCATAGTGATTCGCATCTGCGGGTCGCGTTTCGGGATCAGCCTGTGCATATCCAGCTTTTCGCTGGCCGGCATGACAGCGGCGACCGGGGATGGATGTGTGTCACTCGGTGGTCGTCATTGTATTTGGATTGTACTGTGATTAACATCAGGCACAGTGCAGGCATTTTGCCGTGAAAAAAACTTAAAAAATAAAAAAACTGTAAGGAAAGGTGTACATAAATAAAGCACAAATCAGAGAAAAATCTATATCCTGCACCTTGAACCTGATATGTGTAACTTGTTATTTGATGAAGTGTAATTTGAGAAAAGAAGTATTGATCTTCATCTCATAGTGACAAAACCCAAGCATACTACTGTAAAATACACCTTTATGCCTGATTCCGCATATATACTGAATACTGCATATAATGGGAGATGCGTCCTTCTCTCTTTGGATAACAGACCATATCCTAATCTGAACTATCTTATTTTGTAATAGATTTCATAATAGACTGTCAGTCTGTCTGCGTTCTTGTGAAAATAGCTTTGTTGTTACATGAGAACTGTGCATTTTACCAGGTTTCATAAAATTATAGGTTTTTAGTTTTAATCATATCATTAATACCTATAAACAGTTTACCAAATTTAAATGTATGTTAGTTGCTTCTGGAAAACATAATGCTATGTACCCAGATAATACTAAACAAAATTTGGTTAATCGGTAAGGCCAATTCAGTAATTAGTGTGCACTTTAATGTTATTCATATATATATATATATAAACTGTACATATTCAAGATATTATATATTCAAATCCCAGACATATTTTACAATTCTCTTCATTACTTTCAAGTTAAATTTTCAACAGTTCATTCAAGTATGATTTTGATTTTAAAAAGGCTACAGTATTCAACTGTTACTGATAACAAAAATAGAATGATATCTCACTTCAAAATAGCATTAGTATTCTCTGATATATGTCACCTGTTTGTCAAAAACTATAACACTAGCTTTTACTTGTGGCTTTGCTTGTGTTTATGTAGATTTGACCTATCCCTCATATGTTTCTGGATGAAAGTCATTTGCTTAAAAAGCAGTAGATTGTAAAAAGTATATTAAATATGTTTTTTTTTTCGAACTGACTACGCTATTGACCAAACATGGTCTTAACAGCTTCACCGGACTACATATTAAATATGAAATAATGTCAAATATAAGAGGTAGAAACTCTACCTCTCTCTACTTCCTCATTAAATTAATAATCTTAGTTAAAAAATACTATTTTATACATACTCTAGACAAGCCAATATATAATTTGAAAAAAAGTTTTTGAAGTGTAACTTCTTTAGAATCGTTGTGATTTCAAACCGGATGCAACGGAAAAAACGACAGGTAAGAGAACCAAATACAAAAATTAGTGAGCCAAAGGGAGAGAGCAAACATTGGTGTGTATGTATATTACACACTGTTTAATACTTGGTAATACTACTGTACACTGTATGTGGCTGCGTATTACAGCTTTTTAGTAAGAAGTCAAAATGGTGTGTTATTATTTAATAGTGTGAGTATTTTTATATCTTATTGTGCTAAATAATTAAATTATTTTTAAACAAATAAACTTTGTAATTATCCTACTCTTGTTATATATATTCATCTCATTATTTTGTCGATTTACTTAAGTTTCACTTCTATAGAGAGTGAATCGCACTCTCATCTTTTTTAAAACTTTTTTTTAGTTTATTCTAAATCTATAATAACTTTAACTCACTATAAACACTAAATCTTAATTCAACATACATAAAGCACTAGCAGACCCAGCCACATGTTGATCTGGCTCAGTTATTATATCATTACATATTGATAAAAATTCATTACTGTTGTTGATAATATGACCAATAAACATCACTTAACAAACTAAATCCTAATTTTGAAACATTCTTCATTGGTGCTCCGCTCCTATTGGTCTTAGAGTGATGATATATAGCCTATAGTGATCCACGATAAATGAACTCTTTAACACTGCAATAATTTTTATTTATTTATTAGCACCATCACATCCTAAATAATAAATGCATATGTTCATATATAAAATATCAATCTTAAGTTATGCATAAAAAATATTATATTACAGGTATAAAATCACTAAGTCATGGTTAAATTCAATTAATAAATTTAACTTCAACAAATCGGAAAGTTAAAATACTTTCGCACTAAACACATGTATAATTTATATATAAGGTATTTTAAAATTCAGGGAGTATTTGAGAACAATTGCTCATACTCGGCGAGAATAAATTAACTCGCATAGTAATGCACTAACTGTCGAATAAATAATGTAAAGCAGAAAACAGCAAAAAATGATTGTTAACTTAATTAATTTTATAAACTTACCAGATTTGAGACATTTTTCTAACGCTGCTTTCGCTGTCAGATATTCCGGTTTTCTTGTCAAAGGCTGTGACAACGATTGGGTGTATGTAAAATAACTTCTATTCGTTTTAACACTAAGCAGCGCGCCATTAATCCTTCCAATATTAAGATTAGACATATGAGGAACTATTTTACTGATTGCAGACATGATTGTAACTTTAATTGTAAAGTATTTATGTCTGAATGAAACGGTGTTTATTTATAGCGTAAAACTGTTTATAAGACACTGTCAGATCAGAATACACACCCAACAGTCCACTCTGACGGTTCACTCTCCGATAAAAAAATCAAATTCAGAGTTTGGCGAGTCTGCCGTCGATCACAAGAAACAATGTCAAATCAAAATAATGCTGCCAGATAAAGTGTAAAAAAGTTTTTATTTTTATTTAGGAGCTTCTTTTTTTACTATATCAGATCCATAGTACACTTAACTTAACTTACACGCTGAATATCTTAAATAAAACACATTATTACGGCTAATATAAACTACTAGAGCGTCATTAATGACGACTCAACATCTTAAATAAATTCAGTGCTTCAATACTATTAGGTTTGGATAATAACCCGTGAAATATTCCCATATCTTGTAAATCCAAGTTAAGAGTCGACATCAGTAACTGTCTACCCGCTTGAAACCGAAGACATTCTTTTAATACATGATGCACATCTTCTACTACCCCACACAGTTCACCGTTTGGGGTATTTGTATTTGTTGAATGGAATGTGTCCGGATCTTACCCTAAAAGCGTTGACAATATTCTCTCTAGGATAACTATTATTTGCAAACCAAGGGTAACGACAAAGCTCACTATGGATTGGTCTGTACCAGATTCCTTTCATTGTGGATGAACTGGAAGCATTTATCTTTATATTTATTAATAAGTTCTGAGAAATTTGGAGCAATATTAATTTCTTTGCCACAAACTACACTTATTTTAGCCAATTGGTCAGCTCTTTCGTTGCTCTCTATACCACAATGTGAAGGAACCCACTGTAATCTTAATTCTATTCCGCTATTTTGTATATTCATAATTTGTTGCAATATTATATATGCTATCAATACACCTCTGAAACCAAAGGCGCAGCGAGCAATATGTTGCAAAGCACTTTAAATGTCCGTGCATATGACTACTTTTTTGTATTGCATATTTAGCACGTAAGCTATTGACTCTGAAATTGCAACGAGTTCCACCGATATTATACATATATCACCTATGATTTTAATACAGTTGTCATATGTACTATTACTTCTAACTGAATCAAAAACGCTGCACCTATACCGTTATCATTTTTAGCGCCATCCGTATATATGAAATTAAATCCGTTATATTTTCTTTGTAGTTCATTTTCAATTTTAGATTTAAAATTAACATTTTCATATAATTGTTTTTTTTTGTGACACTGTCTAATTGAGTTGAGTTTATACTATTTACATTTATATAACTAGTCCAAATCTGTAACAAGAACATTTCTAATCGTGGAGTGGAGGCCATAACATCATTTTCCATTTTACTATAAGTGTCTGCAAGTATAGGTAGTTTTGTATTTCACCAATAACTTCGAGAGAAAAGAGAATGCAACGTAAATAATAAGGTGTTTATAGTATTGTTGGATAAAGCATTACATTTAAGCTTGTATTTAAATGCTAAAAATTGTCTCCTCAGGTCCAAAGGGGGTATACACAGTTCACTCTCCATAACATGTATTGGAGTATATTGAATAAAACTGCCAATTATTCTTAGCGCCTGGTTTTGAACTTTATCAAGTTTAGACATATGCATTTTAGCACTACTACCATAAAGAAAACAGGCATAATTCATTCTATTCCTAATTAAGAAGATATATATTCTACGTATATAATTGAATAGGATGCAAACCTCAGGACGATCCAGCCAGAACTAGGAACAAATTAAGAAATCTTTGTGTTCTAGTAACTATATATTTAACATGACTTGTTCACCGTAACGATTGATCCAACCATATCCCCAAGTACTTATATGTCTTTACATTTTCAAGTAAATTATTATTTACTTAAAAAAGTAGTAAAAGAAACGTAATTTATTTACAAATTAGGGAAAAGATCAGTAGATATAAGACATTTATGCCTGGAAACCTAGCTACACCATACGTTCTTTATTTATGCACTCAGAAGCAAAATTAAAAAAGAAAATGAGGCATTTGGATATCATTGTCATTTTTTGTAATAATAACATTTTTTATGTCTGTATACATTACAATTTCCTATGATAATATAGAATACTTAATGAATCTTTTGTCACTGATAAATAAATAACTTTAGCTAATTGTGTGACCACAGTCATATAAATGATAATTTTCTTTAGCGTTATGCTCCATTGTTAATAGTTATAACATTATAGGTATATTTATGTAAAAAGATATAAGACTATTAGTTATATTTAAAAACAAATATGAACAATTTATTCCATGCTAATTAAACTTAAGGATTTGATTAAATATAGAGAATAAAGAGACCATATCAAACTAAAAATATAGATTTTTACTATTCGGAATCAGAAAAACTTAAATTAATAATCTATCCTTAAAATATATTTACTTATAAAAAAGCACTATATAGAGCATTATTGGCATTTATTAGATACATTAATTATTTTTTAGATACATTTAAATCCTAGTGTAAACGTATGGTAATCGAGTTATATAAAATCAAAACCAACAAAGTAGTTCTTAAATATATTTTGGTAATTGATAAATTTTAATAGAATATGTTTAGATAATCACGGTGAATATTTCACTATCTCCTTTGAACGAATTAAAGTAACCGAGGGTCATAAAATCTTTAACATTATTCTGTTACAAATATTATTTAATTTTTATCACCTACATACTTTGCCCACGACCTACATACTTTACCTATACGTACCTACATTACATACATACATACGTACATACATTCGTAACCATGATTTCATAGCAATTTTGAAATGTCTTAAATAGAGTTATGATTATTTAACTTTGGAAATATAAAGATTTGTGGTGAAGAATTCCTCCACAAGTTATTCACTTTAATAGAACTCACCAACTATTTAGGCCCTAAATTTAATTAATAAATAACTTATTACAGGAACATCAAATCAAAAGGGTAGATTAGGCATTCGATCTGGCAACATTAATATCAATTTGCAAGTCTTTATGTAGGTACTCAATCGAGGAAGCCATCTATGGTACAATATCTATATATTCTGTATAGGTACGTTTACGCTGTAAATATTTGGTACAGATTAAATATACCTTATGATAAGTACCTTATCATTATAGGGAGAAACTGTCGTATAGGGATTAACTAACTAACCTTTTCACTTCTCTCTTATAACAATCAGAGAAAGTTGTAATATTCGTCTAATAAGACAGGCGAAGGAATAATCTAGATAAGAAAATTAATTAAATAGTAGCAATTATGTAATAATTTTTAAATTATTAATAATCACCGTCCAGACATAAGCTAGTGAAGATTAAATTATTAAGCAAAAGTTCTTTTATTGACCCCACATTGCTAGTTTATTTGAAAAAAATAAAAGTAACTTTCTTTAACTTTTTGCACTTTTTTTAAACCACTCCAAGTGTAACATAGTTAAATCTTATGTGAATACGGTGACACTTAAACCATATAACACTGTCTATTGCTGTCGTTGCGTTTTTACATAGAAGCTGGTATTTTAAAATTCTCTGAGTACACATAGAATGATCAAAAACTGCTTACATTAATATCTACGATAAAAATAGGAATATGATATAAATTATTATCCAGAATTATTTTTTTGAAGTACGATGATTATAGTCAGCGGTTGAACACGAATACTGTATCTACAGCATTATTGTTATAATATATTTATATTACAACGATATTTATTTAACATTACAGAATTTCTATTCACCTCTAAATAGACAATTGTCTGTTAGTGAAAGATCTAGACTTAAATCAATCTAACCGATGATTGCTTACTTTATTTATTTCTGTTGTTGCTTATATAAAGCCGACTTATTATATTTGAATATATTACTAATTAAAACTTAAGATAAATAATAATTGTAAAGTTATATGTACAATTTTTCAAAGATTTTTCTGTTGAACTAGAAGAATTATGATAGATGACAATGATTATTATACTGTTTACTTTACAACTGAATGCAAAATTTAAAATATAGTGTTATAAGTCAAGTAAAAACAAATAACTCAGAGAATATTCGATGCAAAATATTTTACAAATTACTGTATGAAATGTCGTTGTTCTAATTTAAGAAATTTACGACTTTAATAATACAATTTTATATTATTGGTAGAAATAAAAGTAATTTTAGGGAAAATTGAAACCATAGAGTGCCTTTCGCCTTGTGATAGGTCACGTGACGGCACGTGAAGGAGTATAGACAATATATCCATTCGTCAGTTTTCGGGCGAACAGGCAGGCGCAGTTTGGTGTTTTATTGAGCGGACTGCCTAAAGTGAAAACTGTAAAATGGCAAAAACCCTCTCCGCTGCCCAGGCGAGCAAGGAGCATGTCTTGGCTGTATCCAGGGATTTCATATCCCAGCCCCGTCTCAGTAAGTACAATTATCCCATATTTGTTTCGAGGAACGTCATACATAGGTAGAAACTGTCAAAGGATTTATTGATTTTTCATCTAAATTTACTGGATACGCCTTTATATCAACTACTCACTTTAGATTTTTGCATGTATTGACAATATTTCACTATGCACAATCCAATGCTCTTATAATTACCGAGAAGTTATCACAACCTTGATGACCTAAACGATTGAGGTCCATTATGGGTTTTGTCTGTCTCTGAAACTATTTTTGTAAAACGAATCATGGAAAACGATGTACTTTACGTAAAATCTATAGCTATCTTATGTATTATAACCGGATTTTTGAAATAATATATTTTTCACAATTTTCTTTCAGTTCCAGTCTTTGCACTAAGCTTACAATTGTCGTATCGCTACTAGAAGTAATCCATTAGCAATTGAGGGCTTTTACATCAATCTTAATAGCATTGAGGCCACTCCTTGCCCTCATTAATTTTCTTATATGAATTTATACATAAGAGCCTATAGATCTACACCAATATCATAAATGGACATAATAAAATTAATATTAGTAATTTTACCATAGTCTGAATAGAACTGGTATCATTATCCTACTGATTAAAACAACTATTTAAATCATATGAAGTCAGTTTATCCAAACACCAGTCTTAATCCTATAGACCTTCTTGTGGTAGTTCTTAGATTATAGACCCCAGGTCCCTGTTTAATTATTTGTAGTGTAAAAATCTTAATACAGTGAAATATATTGCACTCTCTTATGACATAACATTTCAACTAAGATTAATGTATTATATGCTCTGTATACATTCCTTTAGAGCACACTTTCTTATGTAAATATTAAAGAATGAGTGCAAGTATTGATTACGGGATCATCAAACCTGTCCTGACACTAATTAACAGTGTTCAGTTTGCTGCATTCTGGTGTGAAGGGTGTGGTTTGTAACATGCATTGGTATATGATGCATTTGAATTTAGTTCTCAGAAGTAAAGGTCTTTTAAGACTGGGTTTTGTGGACTGCAATTCTTGTGAGGTTTCCTTAACTACTCCAAATGGAGTGCATGCCTGTTTGCTACTTTTTTAAACTCATTCATTTATAGTAATATGAACATCAAATTCAAATATCTTATTAATAATATACTAAAACACCATTCGAACTATTGATTTTTGCTACTGACTCCTTATAATAAATTGTATGTTGGGTTCTACATACTAATAAATACATATTTTTCCAGCTCCTATGTTACGAGATACAACTGCTATAGTTTTTAATCAATAGATATAGCAATAATAATAGTGATAACTTTCCTTGATATAAATCATATGATTGATCACATGTTTATATTAAAGAAAAAAGATGTTGCCAGGTTGAAAATTCCATGCAAATTATTGGAAAGTGAATAATATTTACCATTAAATCATTTTTTATTTACTTCAGTTCCAATCTGATCATCTTTTAATTGCTTTTTGCTATTTACTATTTGACCTTGATAATGCTACTTTTAGTAATATTAAATTAGTGTCTTAAATATTTTTGGTACTTTAAAATTAATATGTAATTAAGACTTAAGTTAGTTTTTATTTAAGTAAAAGTCAGAAATCCTTGTACTATAATATGACATTTATTTAATTCTGTTATTCTATTAGATTTAGGTAGAAGTCACTTTGTATACTATTTAAAAAAAAAATTAGAATAAGTGTAACTTAATTTTTTTTTTTTAATTTCAACAGAGTTGTAGACACATTTATTTGTTAAATTTTGAAAGCTCTTAAGTTGTAAGCAATGGTTACATAGGAAAAATGTTATTTATCTAATCTGTACATCTTGACTCTAAGATTAATCAATTAAGTCTTATTATATTTATCCTTAATGATATAATTATATTTTGTTTTTTATAGGTATACAACTATTTCTATAATAATATGAAGTATTTATAGCATTCTAATTCTTGATTCCCATATTATCTTATTGACTACCATCATTAAAAATTTCACTCAAAATCGTCAATAAAAAGAGGTATTTGCATATATTAACAGAAGTGTTAGAACACTTTAGTTTTTACATTTCAATGTGAACCAAGTTTAATAGATCATATAAGATCGTAATTTTTTTAAGATTTTAAATTTTTATACACTGTAAATAAATTCCAAACTTTCCCATTAAAGTATGATCATCTTCAAGAAATATTTAAAGTCTTATGAAAGATAAAATGAACTAACCTTATTTTAAAATTTAAGGACAACATTACTAACATTCATTATTATGTAAATTTATATTTATTTATTTAAGCATGGTTATATATATTGTATTTGTCCTTGGATATATTACACTGGCCTAATCTGGAAGAGCAAAATCATACAATTAATATGTAATACTACCTATAAAGTGACTCTCCCATGACTAACTTGTCACTGGCAGAATTCGTATCTACGAGACGCCAATATATAAATGTTGATAGTTGATATTAGGAAGACAATAAAATAATCAATTACAGTTCGACAAAAGAATTTCGTCTGTTGTTTCGTTTTATTTATGCAATATTCGTGACAATTATCAAACTTTTTATCTAATATAAAAGAAGGATGTATTTATTAAAAAAATAAAATTTTGAAATGCAATATGTATTGGGTCATAATAAAAATATTTTTTACAGCTTACAAGACGGTGTCAGGTGTGAACGGACCATTGGTCATCTTAGATGAGGTCAAGTTCCCTAAATTCTCTGAAATTGTACAACTCAAGCTTGCCGATGGCACACTTCGATCTGGTCAGGTGAGTGTTGATTGTAGTATCATTTGCTTCTTTAAAATACCTGTTAAATGATTGTAAATACAAAATTATGTAATTTTAAACAGCTAGAAGGACTTTCTGGGAGTCTGTTTGAGGCTTCATTTGGAATTTTAATATATCTTAATGGTTTGGTTTATCCTAATGGTATATTTTGTTGTGGTACTTTTCCAGTAATAATTTGTGTAGTGTTGTTTCTCAGTACTGTACAATTCAATCCTAGGTTTCAATCCCTGCTAATCTAAGTACTAAGTTACCAAATGTTATAATGCTAAGTCTCTTCTCGACGTCTGGGTTATTTTCCGACTGGTGGTGGTGTTGACGTACATAAGCGCCTTCTTGGGGCCTAAATTGAATACAGTATTTTTGATTTTGATCTATATGAAGATCACAGAGTGTCTTATAATTTGATGTAATATACCTTAGTCAGAACTCTTATTCTTTAAGAGCTTAAATACCACTTTTTTTCTTAATCTTATTATAATAATCATTAGGAAAGAGAATAGAGGTACAAAGTATATATGTGTATACTAGAGGGCCTGGTGGACGTTGTCGTAACTTTAGAATAAAAAAAATCCTAAAAGTCAACCACACTACCACCTTCCGGGTCCAATTGAATCTAAACCATTCTCGGATCCACCGGAACACGCACACAAAATTTCATCAAAATCGGTCCAGCCGTTTTAGGAGGAGTTCAGCGACATACAGAAGAAATTTATATATAAAGATATATTTTAACAGGTTCTCGAGGTCAGCGGCTCGAAAGCCGTCGTCCAGGTGTTCGAGGGTACGTCAGGTATTGACGCCAAGAACACTCTCTGTGAGTTTACAGGCGACATTCTGCGGACACCTGTATCAGAAGACATGTTAGGTACGTAACCTGATATCTTGTTAACATATGCATAATGCAGTTTCCTTATACTTTATGTAATAACCTTGCATATTCACCTGAGTATGTTAATAAACGTGACAAATTTACTTATTTACACCTCTTTACACACCCCTTTACACAAGTAATAAAACCATAAAATGTAGGAATATTTTCTAGTACGGGAACGGAACAATCGGGAAAAGGAAGTACATAAAGCTAGTCTTTACTGTTATCAATGTTAAACTGTACAATCCATTGGTCTTGTATTAAATAAAGTAATAAAATTATAAAGGTCGTGTATTCAACGGCTCTGGCAAACCCATCGACAAGGGACCCCCAATTCTCGCTGAAGACTTCTTGGACATCCAGGGTCAGCCCATCAACCCATGGTCGCGTATCTACCCTGAGGAGATGATTCAGACTGGTAATTATTCTTTTTTTTACCATTTTACGATTAGTAAAGGTTTATAAACTTGTAATTTAAAATCTGTATAATATAGATTTACGTCTAAAGAAAAAATCGAAGTATATTGGTTAGTTTAATCATAAAACATTTAGGTCTATACGAAATATTACCGAGCCTCAAATGGCCATCTATCAGCTACAACTTATCATACGTAGCTAAGGGAATTTCGAAAAATAAATGTTTTATAATATGATTATTCTTTCATTCATGTAGTAATATTAATATAATAATATTATATAACAATATAAAAATAAATTATGCTATTTTTAAAATAATCGGAATTACTTCAAGGGACTGCTCCCTCAGTAGCCTTTCTCTTTTGAAGCAAACCTATCCATATATAATATAATATAATAATAAAAAATAGTTCAATAATTATGTATATTAAAATGTAAAATTATAATTAGTAGTCATATAAATCCACAAGCATTTTAATATATAATTATATCACAAATTATTTTTCATTTCACCTGTAAAATAGCAGTGGTGCATATCCATTCACATTATATAAAAATAGCAGTGATTAAAAGTAATCCTGACATATGATAAATTATTTTCCATTTCACTTGAAAAATAGCTGTGATATATGAATTGTTTCATACCATATACAGGAACTTGATGGGTCATACGTTCTAAAGGTATTCCGTAAATGTTACCTCAACTTATAATAACATGATGTAAATGAATATTTACTTGAGATGTTACTATAAAAAAATTATGCATATTTTTATCATGATTATAGAATAATCTAGATTTTATTACGTTAATATGAACACTGAAAAGTTAATTATTATATCAAAAGGTATCTCCGCTATTGACGTGATGAACTCCATTGCCCGTGGACAGAAGATTCCCATTTTCTCTGCCGCTGGTCTGCCCCATAATGAAATCGCCGCCCAGATTTGTAGACAGGCTGGTCTTGTCAAGGTAAATATACTCTTATACTACTTAGATGACCAGTAGGTATATTCCAGCGGCAGGTATAATATTTTTTTTCAAGTAAAACTTTATGCACGCTTGACTTGGGGGGTAAACTGGTGAATGCGTGACGACAGCGTTACGGAAACGTGTGATCGGGCGAAGCGAACGGAAGTTGAGAGGGAGATATAACGTTAGTGGAGATAGAAAGAGTTTCGTATCAATTTGTAGAAAATTAATATTTGTTTTTTTTTCTAACTGACTACGTTATTGGCCTAGAAATACCTTAGCTTCAGCAGACCACTAAGGCGAGCGCTTAAAGCACAATTTTGTCAACTAGCTCAAGGGTGCATGGTACACCTTGGCTTGGGCTGTTGCCTTGTTTACTGAGTTAACCTAAGCTAAGCTACATATTCATACGTATATAAGTTAGTGAAATATATATTTGTACCAAGCAAATATACCTCAATAACTCTTATATGTATTTCGTTTCGGATAATTTATTTTGCGAATATATGTGTATATATACATACATATATATGGAGTTAAAGAAGTTTTAATTCAGTTGTGTGGTCTAAAGCAACCTCCTTTGTTTATACTTCATCGGTGTTATTACAAAAAAATTAAATACGTTTTGAACCCTGGCTTTAAAAAGGTCTCATATTAAATGCACTGCAGTCGATGAATATTCGCCATCTTGCTCTTTTGTCTCGCTTTGGTTAAGTTAGGTTAGACTTGTGAAAAAGGATAACGCGAACTTGCCTCGGCCGAGCGCGGTGTATTTATTAGGAAACTTTTTTAAACCAAGTATTTAATACATATTTAACTTTTTTGTAATAACACTGTATAGGTTTTAGCGTTTGGCTATAATTTCATCTGATATTAAATAACGATGCGATCTAAGATGGTAAACACACTAGACATAGAAAGGGCTGACTCTCAAATGCAGCTGCCGGAACACACCAACTGGGGCTTCGCTACAGATTTTCAACCCGAGGGTGATAGCTAGCCAGTTGGACTTAGAAGACGCCTTAGCACCATGCATAGATAGAGTAACACCACCATATACACCAGGATTAACAATATCCAGTATTTAGGCAGGGTTGTAAGATATTTGTACCCAGCTGGACTGTAATCACAACATACATGGTGACATCAGTTTCTTTTGATGAGGTGTAACTTCTTATATGAGGGTTTTGTAATTTTTATCAGTAGCTTTTTTGTGTGAAAGAAAGAAAGATATTTTATTCAGCAGCACATACAACACATATTTACAAGTAACATCAAATATAAGAAAAAGTAATGTGAGACAGGTGTTGCATGGAGTGAGAAAGGTCCTTGTCTCAGCATAAGCTGCAGGCTTGCTAGTGCAAGCACTGCAGCGCTGGTTTTCAGACAAATCCTGACGAAATGAGGTGGGAATATACACTGTGTTTGGGTAGAGTGGGAACAGTGATGCTTGTCAAAGTTTCACTTGTAACATGTCTTAAGGACACGCCCTGTTTTTTTCATTGTACGACAATTTGTATCTTTTTCGCAATAATAAATAATATGCTGATCGGAGAGTTATAGTTAACGTACTTGATTATCGACCTATGTCTTGGGTTATATCCGCTTTAATCTGCGATTTGTTTGATTTTCTTCTACTAAGTCCTTTGTCAAGTTATTTGGGTGGTTTGTTATACAAAGTGTTTATTGAATTAAATTACCTTTAACTTAAAGGTACCCGGCAAATCGGTCCTCGATGACCACGAAGACAACTTCGCTATCGTATTCGCCGCTATGGGTGTCAACATGGAGACAGCTAGGTTCTTCAAGCAGGACTTCGAGGAGAACGGTTCCATGGAGAACGTGTGCCTGTTCTTGAACTTGGCCAACGATCCCACCATCGAGAGGATCATCACACCTCGTCTCGCTTTGACCGCTGCTGAGTTCTTGGCGTACCAGTGTGAGGTAAGGAAGTTTTAATGAGATTACTGTTTTATTTTCTTAATATTATAAGTGTATTGATATAATTTCGAAATTATAAAAAGATGGTGGCCTCGTTGTTAGAACTTTCTAGGGAGTTTTTGTGACATCTCAGAATTCATGCTCCACGTTATTATTTCCCATCCACTTAACTTATGCACAATGAACTTTATCACTTAAAACACCATAAGTATTACAAAGCATAGAGTCGAATAATATAAGATGTAATGAATAAAAAAAAACTTCAACCTTTAAATAATGGCGTCTCCTAGATACGAACTCTGCCAGTGTCAAGTTAGTCATGGGAGAGTCACTTTATAAGTAGTATTAAATATTAATTGTATAATTTTGCTCTTCCAAATTAGGCCAGTGTAATATATCCAAGGACAAATACAATAGATATCATACTTAAATAAATAAATATAAATTTACATAATAGTTAGTGTTAGCAATGTTAAAGTTTAATTCTGTTACTAGTTATAAAATTGGCCAGAGTACAGAGAAACGGAGATAGCACATATAAAGCAAAGATTTAAAATCAGAAGGACGGGGTATACTGTCAGGCAAAATATCGTACAAGGAATATACTAGATTGGGACAATTCAAAAAGATGTGTTCTAGATTGCCTTCATCTAGAAAATAAAAGTCACCACATGACGGACTAACATCCCGTCAAAAAGTCCCAAGAGATAGTGTTAAATTCTTTAATTTATTATAATTTTTTATTTTTTTTTGGCAATTGCCACTTTGACGGCTGCAAAAATTTGTGACTTTCAGCAAATTTTTTGACCTATAAGAAAAAAAGGAATATTAAAGTCTTTTTGTTATTAACCGTACATTTAACAATATGTATATTATTGTCTAAATCATTTTGAAGATGTGGATGTTGCCTTAGAGCCCAAAAAGATTGCCTCTCCATGGTGACAGTGATATGTCAAAACCGGGTTATAAAAAATAAGTTCAAGTTTATTATAATCTATATGATTTATTGTCGATTTTTTTATACTGGTTTTTCTTAAAATGTTGACAGATTGAAAATGTTTCAATTTTGACTAAAAGCTTAAAAATCAGTACAACAACATTTTTTATTGAGATCCCGGGCGCATACAATTAGCGAATGCGAAAACAAACAAAAAAGAAAAAAAAAATTCAACTTAATTGTTCGAGTTATTGATGTCACTAGTCATTTCGAGAAAAATTTGTTTAAAGTCTTTAGTATAGAAGAAAAAAAAGTTTTTTTAGTTCATTTTCTCACTATAACATGTATCCTTTAAATGTTATATGCATATATCCGGTCCTGGACCATAAAATTGAAAATTAAGGCTTTGTAATTCATATGTTCGTAGTGTGCTATTAAAATTTATTATTATCCCTTTACCTCCTCTCACTAAATTGCTGGAACTGATTAAACTTTAGAAATTTTCTATACATATTTTTTATTAAATTTTTGATAAACTTTAATTTAAGTATGAACAAAAATATTATTTGTCTCCTGTCATTGGCTTTCCCTCTTGAGGTAGGAAACTATATAATGGCCTTTAGAATAAACCAAAGTCCTAATTGATAATTGAGGACTAGGTTACGATGCCTCGTGTTCTAATGTTTATCAATGAATTTATTTCGGTTTGCTAATGTTAATATATTCATAACGGTAGATCTTTAAGTTTTAAAAGTATATTTTTTCAATAGTTTTGCCTGAGATTTCCATTCAAATTCGCATTTTTTTTACTGTTTATAATATTAGCAGGATATTTTGTAGACTGTAAATCTGTATACTTGTAACAGAAACACGTGCTGGTCATCCTGACCGACATGTCGTCGTACGCGGAGGCTCTGCGTGAGGTGTCCGCCGCCCGTGAGGAGGTGCCCGGACGTCGTGGTTTCCCAGGTACGATTCCCATGCATGTAACATATAAACCCTTAACCTTTTTATTTCCCTTCATGTTTGCTCTCATGTCCAGAATATAATTCCGCTGGTACATACGTGTCGAGCGCTTTATAGTATACCGGTCAGTAAAACAGAGTGAAAAACTGTGGAAAGCTGACGTCATTACTCAAACGATTCGACAAAGTATGAAACAGACTGATTTTAATCGACTTGAAAAAGGAGGACGTTTTCAAGTTGATTGTATATTGTTTTAATGTTCGTTATCTCAGAACTTCGTCATGTATAAACCGATTTGTATTTTTTTGTGTTAAAGAGGATATTTTCATTTTTAGTTTAACTAGTGGGCGTCCAGTGGTCGCCATCCGACCTTGATTTTTTAAAGGGATACATATTATAATAATAGTTGTGTGTTATAATATCATTGTTGAATGTAGAATGAAAAAGGGTAATTGGAACGCAAGAGTAAAATAATACATACAGTTAAGCATAGCAACCTCCTTCACAACCTTTTTGAAGACCTTTATTGACAGGTGTCAAAATGTCTTTTTTATTTACATGTGTGTATATGTTGTGTAAAATTGAAGCAGTAGTGTGAGTAATGCATATTTTAATTAATTTAATGTACTTCTAATGCATTTTATATAAAATAAATAGCTTTCTGCATTTCTCCTCCATATAAACTTTAACTATGCCAAGTTTCACGTTTATCCGTTCGCCCAATTCCGTTCAAAAGGGATACAAAGATTAGGCTTCACGTATTAATATATAGATTTCAGTAGTGTTGGACCTCTTAGATTTCGAACATACAACACTAAGGAACTCTTCAAAATCGAATTGTAAATGTACAATTGCGGTAGTGATAGGTTTGTGAAAATCAGGAGATCGTTAAGGATATTCTGGTGATATTTTTCAGTCCGTGTTTTATTTAGTGTATAAGAAATTAATTATTAATCATCCTTGTTCATTTGAAACAGCGATTTTATTTCTTTATATAATTTATAGGATTTAGCGTTTTATCTGAAGAAAAAAGGCCCACCACCGTGCTATAGTTCCATCACTATGTTTTTCAAAACTGAAAGCTCAGATTCAGTTACAAAGATTCAAACTTACATCCATCAACACTGTGTCCGAACGCACTATCAACTCAGCTATAATCGCTTCGCATTCAGAGTGTAATATTATATGAATATATTGTGTACAGGTTACATGTACACGGATTTGGCAACCATATACGAGCGTGCCGGACGTGTCGAAGGCAGGAACGGCTCCATCACTCAGATCCCGATTCTGACTATGCCTAACGACGACATCACTCACCCTATTCCCGATTTGACTGGTTATATTACCGAGGGACAGGTGAGTCTGTAACATTTTCGCATATTTTAATTACTACTATACATACTATAATTCTTTAGTGCTCCTAAACTATAAAGAGTGAGGTATCCATTATTTACCAAGTCGGTCTTTTTCACATTCATATCGTTAGTTTATAGACTAAAAACAAGATTAAAAAAATCCGATACCATTTAATTTGCTTAAACGAAGGTACTTTTAAATTAAATTAAAAAAAAAAAAAAAGATCGATATAGGCCACTCTGGGAATCGCAGTTGTAGATCATATAGATTTGCTGTTGAATTGATGAATGGAAATTAGTACCCAGAAAGGCACTTATTAATAATAGCTGAACGTTCATAGATTAAATGACCAATTTTTCTAACAAGTTTAGATGAAGATACTCCATTTAAAAAAATCGTTACAGGTATCGAGTATTTACAACTTAGCATCCAGTATAATTGTATAGCTAGTAGATCTCCTACATCAGCAGGTCAACTATTATATCAGTATTCACAACTTTTATACACTAATTATTCTTTATACATTCCGTCAATGCCTTCTTTGGATATTTCTTTAATCCTGTCTCTATTCATCTTGACATTCCATTGAATTTAATTTTGTATTGGTTATATTTGGAAAAACATTTATAGTTTTACGAGTGGTTTAATCTGTACAACATCACTTCGATGTGTACAGGTTTGAACCTATTAATTCCAATTCATAATTAGTTTAGGATGAAGGATAACACAAATGAGGAAACCTGAATTTGAGAAATGTTTTTGTAATACCATCCATCGTATGTGGAGAAAGTATAGAAACTTTGGAATTTTCGGAGTCACAAATGTTCATACTTTTCTTTCGGGAGGTGGCCGATAGAACACTGTGGAACGTCATAAGTTCAAATCCTGCAGTTTATGCACATTTTTTAGCACCTTCACTTTGGAACTCGATAGCCATTTCTGGTTTTGTGGCTAACGTGATCACGCGATCGAAGTCCCTGGTAACAATAAGTTTAAAATAACATTACCTATTAGTTATTTTGTTATAAGTTCAGTTATTTGCCAGTGAAAGTTCTGTGAAAATCGAATGTGGATGAAGTCGCGGGTAACAGCTTGTTAGAAAACGACGTGGACATTGGTAAACACAAGATTATTTTGGATTTATATATAATACAATGACAGTGAGTTGCAGTAAAGGAAAGGATGGGAGTTGTGTATCACATCTCATACGTCGAAACAATGTGACGTTTGAGATTAGTTACTACTCACAACGTTTAGTTACATATCTAACATAGCTAATATCGAAAATAAAATAGCCCATCTCTTTATAACATCAGCTATGTGCCAGTAAAAGTCCCATGAAAATCGATCCAATCGTTTAGGTCCTGTTTGCAATTTTCTCTTACTTTCAATGTACCAATGTTTATGAATATACCCTACAGATCTACGTAGATCGTCAATTGCACAACAGGCAGATCTACCCTCCAGTGAACGTGCTGCCCTCTCTGTCACGTCTGATGAAGTCCGCCATCGGTGAGGGCATGACCCGCAAGGACCACTCCGACGTCTCCAACCAGCTGGTCAGTATAAAATATCTTCAACTCCTCAAGTTGACATGTTGAATCTTCTTCTTTTTGGAATTGTCTTTTGGTTTATTTAGACGTTTTGAAAGTTGGAAAATATCTGTAATTGTATGTTGTTTTAACATAATGTTGTATGATTTTTTATTTATTTAGGGGCCTTTATGGCTATGTCAGCCCTGTAGTAACCTTAACTTAATTTATATGCTGTATAACTTAAATAAAAGAGATTATTAAAGTTAATATAGCGTCAATAATAATCACTCAATACTAACTCAACAACTTGATTAAACTCCGTACTATTAGATTTGGATAGTAAGTAACCCATGAAACGTGCCAATGTCTTGTAAATTCAAATTGAGTATTATATTATACTAGCCTGCTATACTGTCTGCGAAAAACCTTATGTACAAAAACAGCGATATATAAAATCATCTGAATGTATTCGGTCCATTTACTTATCTTTTTTTGTTCAACTGATTTTAATGAAACGAAGAATAAATGTTACTCGAAGATATGCTTTATCATTTTCTTGAAGAGATTTTATCATAAACGCTGTTTGCAGTGATGAGTGTTTATACAAACAGGCATACATTTCTAAAATTGATTGAAATGATTATTTATTCCGAGACCGCCAGCAACAATTTTTTTCACAAAAACCTAAAAAGAACAGACACGTTAGATTTATTATATTATATGTATAGACGTTAGATTTATATGTATAGATTTCACATCTATTCAAGTGAAAACTTCCTTTTGGCGTGTCACGCATTTTTTTTTGTCAAAATTACAAGTGAAACAGAAAAAAAACGTGTTAAACGTATTGTTCTGTGTACAGTACGCGTGCTACGCCATCGGTAAGGACGTGCAGGCCATGAAGGCCGTCGTCGGTGAGGAGGCCCTGACTCCTGACGATCTGCTCTACCTCGAGTTCCTCACCAAGTTCGAGAAGAACTTCATCTCCCAGGTATGTATCAGTTTCAAATGTTAAACTAAAAAAAACAAACAAATATCGATGTACTCGTATACATGTGAAATGTTATAAGTAAGTGCTTATAGGATAACTGCATTATTGCGCTACTGGTATACAAATCTTTTTTTTATTTCTCTTAGACTTTGGCCATTTCACTAATCTGCCAGTGGCATATAAATTTTCAACAACTCCAACGATAATAAATCAGCAAAAGATTTGAAGGTGATATTAACCACCACCATATATCTCACATAGAACAAAAAAACAATCATTGGAATTAATAGGTTCTATATAAAAATGGTAACATGTGTGTGCACAACATTTTTGAATTACCGATTAAATGATTGTAAATGTTTATTATTGTTATTTTTTGTAGCTTACATCAGTCTCAAACAGATGGCGCCTTAACTAGTTTGTTAAGAGAAAACTGTAGGACCAAGTGTTACAGATATGTCATAGATGGCGCTACGTTTTAATTTTGAATTTCTTTTTCAACTCCGGTTTATTTCGTGGTGCATGTGGTTTTTTAATCTATTTAGTATTAACCATGATTTTTCTGTATCAATTCTCATTTCCTTTTCATGTGTTGTTTATTATTTGGAATATTTATAATAATATTAAATACTTCTTCTTCTTTTAAAATGGCAACATATATGCGGCACACAATATCGCCAATGTCAAGTGAATAGAACCATAAACAATGGAGATTGTACCAGACAATTAAAGAATTTTTTTTATATCCCGACAATACTTTATCATAATTTTAATTCAAACGTGTAGTAACTGAGTCACAGCTATGTATGCCCGAGTCAAATAGGAGTTTATAGATTTACTGTTACAGTCGGTTTGTTATAATAATTGTAATTACAACTCAACATGCCAAAGTCAATCAATCCAATGTCTCCTCAGGTTCGATTCCTGGCATATATTTTTCGAAATTCGCTTATATTTACTAATTTAAATTGGTAATGCTATCGGCTGAGGGTGAAGGAAAACATCGTGAGGAAACATGAACCTGAGAAATCTGTATTTGAGAACAATATAGAACTGTTGATGGCTCAGAGTTTGTAATCCCCAAGACATGGTGGGCTGACATGGTGATCATGCCAATACCTTCCTTCGGATACAGTCGTATGAGCGGGTCTCGTTATAGATTGATGATGAAAATGAAGCCAAAAAATAATTCTTCTAGTGATAATGAATTCTCTCTCGTCTCGTTCAGGGTAACTACGAGAACCGCACAGTTTTCGAGTCACTCGACATCGGATGGCAGTTGCTCCGCATCTTCCCCAAGGAGATGTTGAAACGTATCCCAGCCTCCATCCTCGCAGAGTTCTACCCGAGAGATTCCCGTCACTAGGCGTTTCAACAGTCGGCCTGTCCGCGTGTCTCGCCTTCTCATTGGACATTGTCAACAAAACTCGATATGTAATATCGATATACGACCTTTCAAAATAGTTTTCTAATGTATTTAATCACAATACACTTTACAATGCAACAAAAGTCCATAAACAATATCGATTAACGACCTTTCAATACAGTTTTCTAGTGTATTTAACCCCAATACACATTACAATGCAACAAAAGTCGATAAACAATATCGATTAGCGACCTTTCAATACAGTTTTCTAATATATTTAATCACAATATACACTAAAATGAATCAAGTATAGCGATTTAAGGTCAATATTTATGTGATTTAGTGTAAAAACTGAACCGTTTCCAACATTGTAACGTCCAATGAGAATGCGAGTTACGGGTAACTTGTAAGATATATTAATAGTAAGTTGTTAATAGTTTAATGTGTATTACAATCAAGTTACAATATTATATAGAGCAGATTCGTATTTAATGAGCTATAATTACTATTCAGGTTATTAAAAAAATATATACTTATATATATGCCGTCTGTAGGTCTGTATATAATTTTTCGATTCTATCGATATTTTATTAAATTATTAAACTAAACGTAAATGAATTTACAGAGGCCATGTTTTTCCGATTTTTGTGTTTCGGTGCTTCAAAATTGTTTTTTTTTGTGTGCACAAATTGTTGATGTGTTCAAATGTTATTATGAAATAAAAAAATCATATATTCTATTTTTATGTGATATCAATCGAACTAAACACTTTGTGACGTGACAGATATGTATATAATTTATAATGATATGTAATAATATAAATAAATGATGTATTACCGCTGTGACAAAGTGTTACATTCCAAATTGAGTTGTCCGTGTTCGGTGGAACGCTAGATATATCTGTAATTCAGTGGAATATGAATTAGGATGCGCTGTTGTTTTCAATGGAAATAAAAACTATAGAAAGTTTACTGGATGTTGTTTTATTGTGTCAGTATTCTAACCTATCCTAACCTTTTTTTTTCTCCATGGGAGAATCCCTAACGGATATCCATCTCGACGGGCATCAGAGGATGACATATGCCCGAGTCGCACGGACTAAAACCCCATGGTACCTTTACACCTTTTGGCCGGAGGAGCAGGGACTGTCTAATCGACACTACATCTACTCCTCCAACAGGTGTTGTCCCCTCCTAAGGGGTCCAAACAGCGGCCTGAGGGGTCAAGATGGTGGACCCCTCAAGGGGAAATGGGTGTTACTCCTCCTAATGAACTGTGGGAGTCGCATCAGCATAATGCACCTCCACCACATGGACAACCTATCCTAACCTAACCCTTTATCCGTTAAATTATACTATTCGTGCCATAACATTTCCAAATGATCTAAATCTTATTTTAATTGTTTATATAACATTTATTTTTTTTTAAATATCCAGTTACATACTATTATCAAACGTCTTACTTAATTTTGCTGCAAGTTTGATGTGTGACACCATGCATGGTGACAGTTGCACCAAATTATTTGTTAAATTTCAAAGCTATAATAAATCAAATAATGAAGATAGAAATTCGACTCAAGACAATTTTTTATACCAAATTTAATAATAAAAAAAGATTCATTCATTCGTTTAAAAAAAAAATTAATATTTTATAACATATTTTACAGGTCAAAAAAGTATTAAAAACCATGTTTCCCATGATATTTATATGAAAAATCTTTAACCCATTTCTTCCCAAATATAAAAATAATGGAAAAATATTATATTTCAGTATTAATTCTAATTCAAAATAATGTAAAAAAGATTATAAATTTTAAAAAGTAGCCGTATGTCCTGCCATTTGTCCTATACATAATGTTGCGCTGACGCAACGTTGGGAGCATCCTAGTAAAAAAAAAAAAACTGTATTTATTAATTTGCTGACAATGTACAGGATTGTTGATTATTTAATGAAAACTTAATACAATTTTCGGCATCACTCATAAAATTTGGAAAAACATTCTGTGTGAAGGTGAACTTGGCATATGTCTTGCATATGTAAATTGTTTGACTCGTACAAATTTTGCATCTTCTTCTCGCATTGTCTTCATTTCGAATTATAATGTGGTCAATTCTATCCTCCTTCACTGCAGCTGGCAATTTGTTTTTGCTGGGTTGACCGAGGTAGATGTTTTCTCTTTGATGTTCTTTGTTTATTTCCAGTTCAGTTTCATCTTCAGCTTTCAATAATGAAAGAACAATATTCGATCTAAAGTCAATTTGACTGATGGTGGAGCCTATTGCCAGTTGATACATTTTCCAGGCATTGACAACTGCACTATCAATTGCGTTAGAGAATAATAGCTACCACCATATCTTGCCTCTGATTCTTATTCTATAATTTGCAATGGCATTGTCATGTAAATCTACGCCACCCTTCCCTTGGCTGTACTGGTGGATAACATTTGGTTGAGAGACTATGTTGTATTTTCTTTCTTTCCGGCTATATCTCCTTACATTCATCAGTGGTTCAAGGGTAACCAAAGTTGGTAATAACAGCAAACACTTTATTTTTATCATCAAATCTAAAATCATATTTTCTTTTGGGATCTTTCACTAAATATTTTATTGTTTGCACTGGACAGGAAGCCACTCGATTCTCCCTCACTGTCCCAGCTGCAAAAAATTTCATGCCAGACAAAAAAGTGGCTGGTGAAAAAATATTATATGATGTTCAGGATCATTAACAACTTTTAATAAATTGGTGACAACCCTTTTACCTAATCCCAGTTTTTCACCAGTTTTTTGCGAAGCTCCCCTCATAATGTTCAAACTGATACAAATATCCTCCAGCTGAAGTAATACACCACAGTTTGAAACCAAATCTTACTGGTTTGCCTCGTATGAACTGATTTGCTGAATGACGTCCAAAATATGGCACCATCTCTTCATCAATGGATATCTTATGAGAAAATACACCAAATTGCATAAATACGAGTTCTTATTTTGGATTGCACAGGTTACAACTTGTCGTAGAATTGACTTCAGTCGGGAAACACGCAACATTGCGAATTTGTACTAGGGAACCCTGCACAGTTGTGAACTCAAGCTGATAACTCCCAGCGTTGCGCCAACGCAACAGATATTGTAAACTATTCATTACTGGGACATAGGTCTAATTTGTTACAAAAAACATATAAGCATGCATATCCTACATATATAGCATTCAGTAATATACACATAATAGTTTAAATAAATAGATTTTAACATTTGAAATAACTTGCTGAAAAATATTAAAATAATCGTGTTTTCAGTAATAAATTTTTTTTTCACGAAGTATTAAACTAATTATGAAATTCATACATATAGATAGAGAGATTGTGTATGCCTTTTATTATATCCATTATGAGTTTTGTATAAAAATATCATTTTAATTGCATTTTGTGAAGTAAATATCGTGTTGCGTGTACGCAACACTGGGAAGAAATGGGTTAAGTACGATGGAGAGCCTCTTAGAACTGGAATTTTGAGCTCCACTTTTAACAGTTGCTTTGATGGGACATATGAGATGTTTTGAGCTGAGAGCAAAAAAAATATATATCACCTCTTTTTGGCACACCCTAACCCACACCAAGAACGAAGTTCAAATTTTGCTGTTCATAAGGTCTTTTAGTATTTTTTAATTGTCTTCATATTTTACAGGTACAAAATTTGAAGGTCTCGAAAAATAACGTAAAATATTAGGGAGGACTATACTGACTGTTGATCAGTACCTCATGAGGTTTTGTTCTTGTGGTTTCGGACAGTCCAGAGGTCAAGGCGCTATAGAAATAATACTGGGCTCATGAGAATATGTGGGTTCGTTTTACTTTGTATAGGAACACTGAGGAAGAATTTTTGTTAAGCCCCTGGGAGATGAAAAAGAGAATGCAAGTTTGCTCTGAAATTCGTATTTTTATATTTTTTATCGTTTTAGGTGGATTTTTTTAATGCCACCTGGACAAAAGATTTTTAAATAATAGAGATAGCAAATTTTACTCCAAAGAAACATTTCTTTATTTTTGAAAAGAAATAAAACTGCATTCAAAGATTTTCGAAAATTTTCTTGCTTCACCCGGGAATCGAACCGACTAAAAACCGTATAAATTACACCCTATAATTTTATTGCATCGATCGTTAGGATCAATCACAAGGATGAAATCTCTCTAACATACTTGCTAAATTTAATGAAAGGAAAACCATGAAATCTTCAGTTATTTAGAAAAAATGGTGAACTAACTAATTATTTCCTCGAAATGGGATCCATTTTCTTGGATACACATATTTATTCTTTTAACAAATTCATTTTTAGTAACCTTTAATGACGTGTTGTGATGAATATTATAAATCGTATTCTGAACTTCGTCTTTCCATTCGTTTACATTCGTATAAGATTTCATGTAAATTTTATTTTTTACATAATAACGAAAAACTTTAAAATTAAATGATTTATGTACACAATTACATGTACAGATAATTGCGTCAAAAAGTGGAGAGGGCAATGTTGGCTTAAAAGTCCAGAGAAAATGACCTGCCATCACAATCACTTAAAAATTGAATAAAATATTTCTTGCAAAACAAATGCATACATATGAATATACGGTTACAGTGCCCGTTCAAGTTACACGTAAGCACTGGGAGGTGGGGGGTCCTTGATTTGCTTATTTTTCATGACATATCACTGTTAGCAGCCAAACTGCAAACACTGGAACATCGGCGTAGGATCTCTTGCCTTGTAGTATTCTATCGGCTACACTTTGGAGAATGTGCACAAGATCTGCACCAACTAATTCCACCGTCTCCGTTTCATATTAGGACTACTAGACGCCGTACGGGGCTCCATTTATTCGCGGTTGACATACCATTCATCCGGACGAAGTGCTTTGCATCGTCATTTATTATGAGAACCGCGAAGGAGTGGAATACGCTGCCTGCGTCTGTTTTTCCTGAAGTGATCTTCAAAAGAAGAGTGAATGTGCATTTACTGGATGAACGCGTTACATCCTAGGCCTCCTCACTTTCCATCAGGTGTGACAGAGGTCAAGTGTCACACAGTTTATTATAAAAAAAACACAGAGGATGAGGGTCCGAGTAGTTTACGTCAGCAATATTATTTATTAAACCGGAATAGATTTAGATAAATGTTTACGTAAGCAAGGCAGGGTTGTAGCTAGAGTCGAATTTGAGGTAGGGCAGCATTGGTTACAGGTAGGGCGGAAGTAAATTAAATTATCATAATTGATTTATTGATTTGCCCTCAAATGTCACAAACTGTGGTTGGTTCGGAAAAGTTCAGATACCTATCGCTAAAATTTTTTTTTATCGCAAACTATGAAGAAACAATTTCATTATAATAATTTATCTTAATTTTTAAGGTAGGGCATTGTGCCACAATGCTACGTAGCTACGACCGTGAAGCATGGGGGGAGGGCGTAAGAGCACTGCTCAGTTTTGCTGACCAGGGGGACGGGACCGTCAGAAACTACAAATATTCTGCTTACGTAATACTTGAAAGGCCCTACAGTTGTAAAAAATCGCATATTTTACTAGCAAAAAAAAACGTTTTTTAAAATAAAATAGGGGAAAGTTGGCGTGCGTGACGGTTTACATATCGACGGGAGAAAGCGAAAAATTCGTAACTTGCATTAAAAAAAATCCACTTCGAATGGTGTGGGTCTCGCTTTCCTACGATTACATTTTTCATTGATACGTCCTTAGTTTTTTGTCTAGTTTTAGTACTATACATAAAAACATTGTTAACTTTGAAATAGTTTTTAGCTCTGGTGTAAAGTTGGATTTTTCAAGTTACGACAATTCCGCTTTCTTCCGTCGATATATAAATATAAAATAAAAAGTGGAAAATAATAATTGCATATAAAACGCGTCGGAAACCGCAGCAGATTGCTAGTTATTTATATGACTAATTTTATCTGACCACGGCATCATCTGGTCATGTCCAGATTATTATTTCTTATACTTTAACTCAAAAAAATTTCATGAATATAAACCATTTACTTAATACATACAGAATTTAATAACTACTAGGTCTATGAGATCTTAGCAAAGCTAGTAGCTAGCTGTTAAAAATCACTCGATTACTAACCGAGACACCAAACATCATAGAAGTAGGTTATGATGGGGCAGTTAAGGATAATAAGGTACAATGTAGTTATAAAAAACGGTCCTAGACCGTACCTATCTATAACTAAAACCTACCTACTTATAACTTTTTGTGACAATTTACTCTGTATTTGCAGATTTTGGTGCAGACTTGGCAAAGAAATGGATAATTTACACAAAATCTTTTTAGTTCCAATCACTACACTTTCTTATTAAAATGTTTATAATACGTTTAATTGCTAGAAATTTTACGTTTGCGCTTTGTGAAGAGCTGCTCAAAATGATGGTCATTAAGATGGATTACAAATATTAAGTATTTTTGTTGTACTCCAGTAAAATAAACAAATAAAACGAAATAACTTAGAATAAATTTTATTTATTTCATACTTAAGTTTCCATGTAGTGCTATTTACATCGTAAATGCTGTGAAATTGCAGTAATTTGGCGATTCGAACCCGTGGAATGGAGAGACACATTATAACAGAGCGAACGCGACTTACATATATTTTAGGCATAATATTGGTACATACTACATATTTAGAACCGAAATAAACACAGATTTGAAACTTTACCCATTCTCGATAATCAAAAATGCACTAAGTGGTTATCTATGCCCAAAATTAAATACAACATTAACTAAAAATAATCAAATCTACACTTTAAATTAACCAGCTATACCAGCGATGGCTTCCGAGGCAAAGTATTTCACATCAACATCGGGATCTACGTTCAATTTCTCCAAGACCGGCTTCACTTGCGGCTGGATCACAGCCGGATCGAGGAACGGTGCCATCTTCTGCAACGTTTTAGCAACGTTGAACCGTACGTTGGCAACACTGTCATCGGCCATAGACAGGACGGTTGGTAGTAGAACTCTCGTGGTTATATCTTTACCGCAAACTTCGGATAAAACGTTTATGCAGAATAAATAGGTCATTCTGTGTAGATAGTTCTGTTCTCGGGACATCGTGAGCACTTTAGGAATTACATTTGTTTCAGCCCACGCAGATCCGTACTGTTCGACTAATTTTTTGAGGTTAAGTGTTGCCGCTTCACGGATAGCATATACATGATCGATCAGCCAGGACATACAGAGTCCTGTTAACTTCTCATCGAAGAACTCCTGTCCGAGTTGGCCAGCGAGTAAGGGCATATGTTCGATAATAGCTAAACGGACACGCCATTTCGTATCTTCAGCAAGTTCCACGATGGCCGGGAGTAAGGATTGGACCAGCTGTTGGATTCCAATAACTTCATTGACACACTCCAAGTTTGAGATGATGTTTAGACGGACCTCCGGGCATTCGTCTTTGAGTTGTGTCAAGAACAAAGGCAGGAGGTGCTCGATGGTGTTCTGCCGACCGACTATGGGGCTGAGACCCATGATGACGGAGGCGAGAGCCGACTTCACGTGTTGGTTGGCATCGCACACCAAGTCTTTGATCTGTGGCAGGATCATCGTCATTATGATGTGTTCCTGATGAGCCTTGTCGAGATTCATGCAGAAATCTTTAACCTGGAAATGAAATCCGTATGTTATTAAAATATTGCTGATAACTAGTTTAGTAATTTATGACCATGAGTTTAGTTCAATATTTGGAAGATTTACACAAAGATAATTATTATAAAAAATCTATGTGTATATGATTTTTTTTTGTGTTTTGGTCAATAAAGATAATTTAAAGTAAAAGTCATGTTTGTGGAAAATTTTACGAGTAGTAAATAGTGGTACTGCTATAATTATTGACTGCTTGCATGTTATTCAAATATTTTAATGGTGGTAGAGCCACGATGAAACTATTACTTGTCTTAGCATGAATTGGTCGGCTCGTCCGGGGTAGTACCACCCACTCACAGAAACACTAACGTGAAGTAACAGTGCTTGCATTGTTGCGTTTCGTTCGGTCAGTGAGAGCGCCGGAGGCCCACCTCCCCTCCCCTCTCCCTTCCCCCCAAAGGGTGGACTCCACTTGCGACTCCTCTGGTGTTGTTAGTGTCCATGGACGGTGGTGATCACTTAACATCAGGTGACCCACATGTTCGTTTGCAACCTATGACATATAAAAAAAGAAAATTTAGAGTTACGTTTAACATTTGTTATTTAATACTAGCTGATACCCGCGATTTTGCGTCGTTTATTATCTAAACAATATATTTTATGTACAGAGGGAAAAATATAAACACGACACTGATTGTCAACTTCGCTACAGTAATAAAATCCATATCGCTGAACGCGTAGTGTTTATAGAAAAGCGTAGTTTCTTAAAACTGTAATAACTTTAATATAAACGAAGCTATCATAACTATTAAATTTTTTTTTTAATAAAAATCAATTGTCAAATAAGTAAAAAAAATACTATAGAAAACTGTCCAGTAGGCTTTGCGTGATCCGTGTGTAACCGCAAATCTGAATCATTTAATTCATATATACAGGAGATTGTTACTTTTTTTGGGTGAGAGGAATATTTTGTGAATCAGCATAAAATTTTTTGGTGAAGGGAATATTTTGTGAATCAATTTAAATATTTTAGGTGACAGGAATATTTTGTGAATCAACTTAAAAAATTACGGCGCCAGGAATATTTTGTGAATCAGTTTAAAAATTTTTGGTGAAGGAAATACTTTGTGAATGAACTTAAATTTTTTAGATGTCAGGAATATTTTGTGAATCAACTTAAAAAAATTCCGTGACAGTAATATTTTTTGATTCGAATTAACATTTTTCGGTGACAGGAATATTTTCTGAATTAGCTATAAAATTTTCACGTACAAATGTTTATATGCTTTTACAATTTTAAATAAAATAAATTAGTGATACCTTTCCGGCAGCGGCGGCGCGAACCTCTGCCTCGGTGTCCTTCAGTAAAGCCTGGAAGATCTGAGCTAAATCGGAACGCGCCAGTTCTGGACCAACTGCTTGTTGCAATTCTACAAACCTACAATGATAAAATGTTTTGTCAGTTTTTCAGTTTAAGTAGTCGTGGTGGTCTGGTGCTTTAACCGGTGGAATATCAATCCGATGTCTGCGGGTTCGAACCCTGGCATGTACCAACTAATTTTTCGGAATTTGCGTACATTTACTCATTTAAGTTGGTAACGCTATCGGCTGACGGTGAAGGAAAACATAATGAGGTAACCTGAACCTCTCAATGTCCTTGTAGAACTGCTGTCCGTGACAGTTTATTGTAGTATTTAATAATGTATATCAATAGTGTATTAGTAGTAATTTTGCTAATATAATTATAGTTAATATATAGTTTTATGCATTATAATAATATAGCTGCATACTGTTATAGCTATACGAGTAAATATCGCAATAGTTATGCACATTTATTAAATCATGTAGTTTTTCATGTATAGTTAATAATGTTTATTCGGATCGTGTTTTATAGTAACTTTGTAGTAGATATAACATATGTACTATTGGGTATTAAACGCTGTGGCATAGATCTAATAACGATGTTTAGAATAGTTGTAACTGATATAGAATTGTTTAATATAGTGCTTAGATATTAAGAACATTGTAATATTTCTTGTCTCTAAATAAATAGAAAGCGAAGGGTAACTCATCGCCATAACGCCCCGCCTGTATAGTTAGTTAGGACGCGCTTTGACGCTGCGCACGCAACTGAGTGCTCTGATTGGCGGAGTGTGTAAGCGGTTCTTTGTCCCGAAATCGTGTCTGCGAGCAGCCTTAAAAACGGGCGCAGGCGGTATAGATATCCTGTTTTGAACGAGTCTGCATACGAGCGCATCGTTCGCTGCTACACCAGTAATAAATCTTTTATTGCGAGAAAACCTCAACGTTACTCAAGTTCAACTTCGGAATCAGCCAATCATCGCTACAGTTGTGAGTCATTCGGAGGTGGCTCACAACTGCAGTATGGGGGAAAACATAGAACTATGGATTTCTCAGAGTTTGAAGTCGCCAATACGCCGTGGGTTGGCATGGTGATTATGTCCATACTTTCCTATGGGAAGAGGACTTGCACTGGGTCTCTTATAGGCTGATACTCATGATAATGAAGTTTTGAAGAACAGGATTTTATAAAAACCTATATAGTGCGAGAGAGACAGGTGTAAATTGAATTAACTATACACTACATACAATTATAAACAAAATACAATATCGTAATCCCTCGTTTCCTCTGTGTAAAGTGATGTGAAACATCTATTGGCGCACCTTGGTCCATATGCCGTCACGAATTTTAAATAATTTTTTTTTTTAGTACATGACGTAATTAAAATAACAAGAAAAATATATTGATTGTATTAAAAAAAATCTCTATTTTTTTTTCAAGTGTGTAAAGTAATTATACTAAATCCTAATATTAACTTAAATGCAACATTTGCAGAGTGTCCTGCGAAAAACAATTTTTTT
This sequence comes from Antheraea pernyi, assembly GCA_015888305.1. Taxonomy (NCBI): domain Eukaryota; kingdom Metazoa; phylum Arthropoda; class Insecta; order Lepidoptera; family Saturniidae; genus Antheraea; species Antheraea pernyi. The sequence continues at coordinate 77,970 of MU158736.1, read as the reverse complement.
ATTTAAGAATAGACTGGACGAACAAGTAGGACTATAAAAAATTAAAGAAGATTGGCTTTTTACCCGGTTTTTGGACTTGAAAGGTGGGACCCAATAGCTTTATAATTGTCCGCGACCATGTACCGCACTCTCCATGTACTTTGAACTCTCGTATATTCAGGTTAGACTACAAAACCATCATGCTATTTGGGTCTTCTAGTGTATGACTACAAAGTGAGTTCCAACTAGAGGACGGTACGTACTTGTCGGCGACCATGTACCGCACCCTCCAGGAGGTGTCCCCGGCACGAGCCCGCACCGTGGGCATCACGAGCTGCTCCATGTCCTCGGGCGGGAGCAGCGCCGCCACCGCCGCGCACGCCTCCGCCGCCAGCAGCCGCACAGAGTCCTGGTCGTCCTGTAACAACACAACACACCCTCAACCAAACATGTCAACCAATGTCTAAATGTTTGTCCACTATGAACTCCGAAACACACGATAATGCACACATACATAAAGTAATATACATAAAATGTGGAAGTAAGATGGCATATTCTCAATATCCCTGGTAAAAAAAATATATGTTGTTTAGACAGGGGCTGATGGACGGGGCAGCTGTCTAAAATAAACACTACCTAGCCAAGATTTAACAAGGCGCTGTCGAAACGCTTATGGCGTAACTATATAGTTATAATATCATTGTCCGAAACGACTCAACCAATCTTCATGAAACATTGACGTATATGTGTTAGTGCAACTTGAGAGATAATTTATATTCCAATTAATAGCCTCAATATCTTTTAATTACAGATTAAATGAATGATTGTCAATGTTGATTATTGTTATTAACTGTAGGTTTCATCAGTTGCGGACAGACGGTACTTTAAATTAATTTCTTGACTGGCAGAAAACTAAAAGAATTATTATTGTATACTAGCGGGTCCGGAAGACATTGTCCCGCCCTGATTATTAAAAAAATCCTTGATAAATTATATACTAAAACGTTCCCCATCAATCACAATATCCACCAGTAAAAACTTCATGGAAATCCGTTCGGTAGTTTTTGAGTGATACACTCAACGATGCGAACAGACAGACAGACAGACAGACGCGGTAGGGAACTTTGTTTTATACTATGTAATGATCGTATAAATGGCACTGCATTTTAATTTTTGAATTTCTTTTTCAACTCCCCTGATGTTTTATTCAGTTTAACATCTAATAACTGATCCACAGCGACGCGTGGCCAGGTCAGCTAGTAGATTATAAATCAATTACTATTTATAACTTTTGTTCAAACTTTATCGGCGTTATTACAAGAAAGTTAAATACGTATTGAGTACTTGCTTTAAAAAGGATTCGAATTAAATGCACCGCGGTCGCTGAATGTTCGCCATCTTGCTCTTTTGTCTCGTTTTGGTTACGTTAGGTTAGACTTGCGAAAAAGGATAACGTGAACTTGCCTCGGGCGAGCGCGGTGCATTTAATACGAAACCTTTTTAAAGCAAGTACTTAACTTTTTTTGTAATAGCATCGTTAAGGTTTTGGAAGTTGACCTCAAACTCATATGATATTAGTACGATGAGTTATTATTAGTACTTGTGAAAACACAGTTTGTTAAATTATTATATTAAATGAAAATGTCAAAATCTTTAAGCGCGTTTCAACAGCTTAAATTTGAGAGCCAGTTCTCTCTAGGTTTAGCGTGTATACTATCTTAGAACATGTTAACATCAGACGAAATTGTGATGAAACACTAAAAAAAACCATAAAATATATTAAAAAAAAGATCTCCCTTGTTACCGAATTTTCAATGAATAAATGTACTGATCAAAAGTTAATCTTACAAGTTTTTGCTAAAATCCTATTACCAGAGAGTTTATTTACTGTATTTACTGTTTTCATTACCACACTAAAAAAAAATAGAATAATGTATTCTTTTCTTGAGAATTAATAAAGGTGCGAGCGAGAGTTATGTTAAGCAACAGGTGATTGTTATCATAAAGCCCTGATAACTTGGTAAAGGAGGATAAACACCAATATTATATTTGGAAATTAATGAAAACAGATAACACCGTTAATATAAAAAAAAGATCATGCCAAAAACTACTTGACTAATTTTGATGAAACTTTAAAAAATAACCACACAAAGTCTTAAACATAATAATATACATACATATAATAAGAACGTAGATCCAAGTGACTGTAGTTTTTAGACATTTTGTGAAAATTATTTCAATAATTTTTAGAAATGACTATCTGTTTGTTCGGACACGTATATAACTACAATACTGCGTTCAGGATAATACATCACTTTATTTAAGTACGTAAGAGAAGCTGACCTGGGCTAAATGCACGAACATGGGTATGAGATCGCTCTTGACGTACTCGACTTCCACCACCTTCGCGAACTCGCCCAGCTTGTAGGCGGCCGCGCGACGCACCATCGGCGTGTCGTCGTGGCACAGCGACCTGAAGTGCTGACGGAGCTCGTTCTTCACGGGCGCCGACACGCGGGGGTAGCACACACTATAAAAATAACCATAGATTCAGTTACAAACAACGTATAGTCCGTCAGTCAGAACCAATCAATATTACATAGACTGTGACCACCCACCCTTCCGAGCAGAGCTTCGCCTTACAATAACTTCGAAATACAAGTGCCCACGAACCAGACTAGGCCCCCCTCGGCAACGGCTCAAGCCTAGGTCCGTTCCCTCGGCGTGGAGCCCTTGAGTACGCTGCTCGCGCGATACACTCACACAAAATCTTATATCACCGCGACAACATTACACATATCACAAGTGCATTCATACACGCTTACACATGCAAGTGGAAGGGTTTTATTTTTTTCCCTTATCAAACTGAAATAGTTTAGAATATTATCCGATACGAGATATATATAAGAGTTGTTGAGTTATATATGCTTGGTACACATATATGTTTCAACAACTCATATATGTATGAATAGTTAGCTTAGCTTAGGCTAGCTCAGATAGGTCGCGAATTGCATGTTTCAGGCAACAGCCAAAGCCGAGGTGTGCCGTGCACCCTTGAGCTAGTTGTCAAAATAAAATCGGCTGAGTGCCTTAAGCGCTCGCCTTAGTAGTCCGGTGAATCTGTTAAGACCTTGCTTGGTCAATAGCGTCGTCAGTTCGAAAAAAAAAAACAAGTGGCCCACAGATCTTTATTTCTCTCGTACTGACTACGCCATTGATCTGGCAAGGTCTGTACAGCTTCACCGGACTACAGTCAGCAGATCAACGACATCTTGCCTTTTATAACACGAACTCTCTAATAGGATGGCGATAGTGTTAATGTTCAAATGTATTTTAAGTTTCTGGCCAAACGAAAGCAAATTTAGGGGTAGCACACACTGTTTTAAAATAACGTCATTTCAAGACATTCCCTGATTTCAATGTACTAATTGCATAAAAGCGTCCTTGTATTTCAAAATTAACTAAATCTAATTTTAATAGTTTATATAACAGGTCTAATTTTTTTTAAAGTTTTCTTGTTTTTATATACACGGAGAACGATGTTCAAATTTTGACGTTCATAAGGTTTTTAGTTTTTTTTATGATCTTCATATTTTACGTGTCCAAATTTTGAAAATCTCGAAAAAAAAGTGTGTGTACACGCGTTAGAAGTGATACTTCTTTGACGTAGCAAGATAAAAATCTTTTCAAAAAAATGTTATCTCTTGCCTTAATAAAAATTTACTCTCATCATTTTTCCCTAACACGCCAAAAGAAGTATAACTTCAATAACGTGAAATATTAGGAAATAGGGTAACATTGGATTTTTCTTATTTTGAAATGTAATGATTCATGTATCTATACGACTCAAATGTACAACCGCGACACAACTTAAGGATAAATAAATGCCAATTAAAAATTCCTATAATAATATTTTCCTATATTTGATACTAGCTGTTCCCGCGACTTCTACCGCGTGGAGTAGTTACTTTGGGATAACGCTTAACACGCAGCGGAAGCTCTCAAAAGGGTAAAACACCCTGATTTTGAAACATTTTTCATTGGTGCTCCGCTCCTATTAGTCTTAGCGTGATGATTTCCGCTGCGTGTTAGTGTTAGCCCAAAGTAATTATTCCCCGCGAACGAAGTAGCGTGCAAAAGCTAGTATTAATATACTGACTGAACTTTTGACTATATTATGCACAAGTCCGGACTTGACAGCTATTTCAGAGTAGTCACAAAGACGGACAAGAAATGTAATAAGACAAAAAGTCTCAATCTAATGGAGGAAGATTTATAAAAACTAATGTAACTGTTTCTTCCAAGAATTTAAATTAATTATTAGAATAAATTGTAGGAAGAGAGACTTTAAATTTGAGAAATTTTTGAAAGGATAATTCTTACTAGCTGATTTCTCTTTTCTCACTTTATGGGAATCTCACTTTACCGTCATCTACTTTAAACAATTATTTAATTGTTTTCTTATAAGCATAGGGATTAAATATCAAGGTGAAATTAAAATTTTGATAGATTTCAGAAAGCTTTCTTATTGTCAGATTGCGATTTTAATTAAGCAGTTCCTCTTCCTCCGTCTACTCCAAACTTATTTCTAAAGTAGTAGTACTTCTAATAAATATTTGCTAATCAAGAACTAAATTCATGATAGAACATACCTGAAAAGGCCACAAGCTGATGCCCTCGATGTGAACCAGTCACCGCCTGCTAAGCGTTGCACTAGTGGCACGAAATGCTGCTCGAGTGCTTTCGGGCAGTGGTGGGCTGCGACCGCACGTAACGAAGCTACGGCTTTATCCCGGACGACTGTCTCTTCAACGGTGGCGAGTGATTCCAGCGGTGGGAGGAGACAGTGTGCATATTCACCACCCCCAACCAGGTTAATGAAGTTACCTGAAAATCAATATACATATTGAACTTATACATCTTGAAGTGATGATGTCTTAGTTGAATAGTGTTATAACCAATGATATTATAACTAAAATCTGTAGATATGCTACCTACATGATACTTTTGACAAAACGAATGGCGTGATAACGCACACATACGTAAAGTAATATTGTAACGCCATACTGTCTTACATAAAATGTGAAAGTAAGATGGCATATTCTCAATATCGGTGCTGAAGATGGAATACTCGATAAGTTGCTTAGATATGGGCGGCTCGACAGGGCCAGCTGTCAAAAATAAGCTAGCTCTAGATAGCTATCTAAGACCTTTTAGTTACAACCCAGCGTCAATGGAAAGAGGTTCGAATGCTTGCAAGTTTCCAGTGAAGGAAAACGTAGCGATGAAGCCATAACATAGTGGTAGGGTTTTTTCTAAATCAGCCTGACTAGCTTCCACTCCCAAGTTCAAAATCAGTTGCCAAGCACCTATTGGTGTGTTCTGGCAGCTGCACTTAGGTGCCAGTCCTATCTAAAGCTCTGAAGCCTATTAAGTATTTAAAAAAAGTCATAATATGATGAGGGAACTGAAGATTGTGCATTGGTAATCAAAACACTTGTGTATGTTGCGTGTACATACACAGAGCAGTCTGCAATAAACAAACAAGGAATCTGCAAAATTGGCATTAAAATATATATTATAATGTCAGCAAAAATTATGTTATAGGTGTCCTCTAACCTACAAAATGCAATGCTAAAATTTGAACTCATAAAATAACAATAATACTAATCCAAAAAGTACAATAATTGCTTTATAAATCAGGATAATAATAATGATGTGAATTTTAGTGAAAACATTACAAATAGATGAGGGTGTAGCAGTACAGAGTTCACACAGTACAGGAATTCATTATATCAGTTTACATGAGAGCCAAATCAGTCAGTCAGAGTCTGTCTTTCTCTAATTATCTTCTATTATCTCTATTTTATGCAGACAAAAAATACATTAAAAAATTGAAAGCAAAAATATACTTTCCTTACAACATATCTTTAGTCTTTTGTATCATAAATTCTTAAAACTTTAATAAGTTTATTTTAAATTAAGATATAATGATAATTCTGCTTTAAAATGTAGGAAGTAAAAAAGATCAATCACATAATCTAGTATTCTAGATAATAATTTGATTTTTGATCATTAAATTAGATGCGGAAACTTGTGAATGGCCTCTGATCATGTTTAAAATGTAAATTTTTGTTTAGCTGTAAGTTTTCCTAAAGGTGAGTTGCACCAGTCAATTTTAACGTTAAAAATTCCGTTAAAGTTATTGTTAGGCAAAAAACAGGTTGCACCAGTTGACAATGGTTAAAATGACGTCACAATTTAACTTAACTATTAGGGCTCGATGTTGGCTGGGTAACGTTATTGTCTATTGTCAATTTTTGAATCGGTTGTCGAGTTCAATAGTAAAAACTTTAAAATATTATGTCGTTGCTGAGAGACATCCCGCGGGAAACTGAAAATAGTGAAACTGATCTAATTGAATTGATAGATTCTGAGTCTGCCTTCTTTGCTAACGACGGAAAATTATTTGGGAACTCACTAATCAACTCAGGTCAATTACAAAAAGACCTTAACAGAATACAGGCCTGGACAAAAGACTGGATCATCAACTTAAATGCAGAAAAATGCAGTGTCTTGCATCTAGGTATTTCCAACCCCAGACTCACATACTACTTAGAAGGAAAATCCTTAGATTCCATCAAGTTACACAAAGACTTGGGTGTACTTATATTTGATAATTTAAAATGGGAAGAACATATTAATTCGATAGTCAAGAAAGCTAACTCATTTGTGTATGTAATTCGTAGAGCTTTTCAAGCACTGACTGTGGAGGCCTTTCGCAAAATCTACAAAACCTACATAAGACCACTTCTTGAATATGGCTTCCAGATATGGAGTCCCTACTTCCAGAAAGATATCAACCTTCTAAAAAGTGTTCAAAGAAAAGCCACAAAAATACCACAATCCTGAAGGAAAAAATCATACCCATACAGACTGCTTGCACTGCACCTAACTACTCTCGAAGAAAGACGCCTTGTGGTGATTTCATAGAAACATACAAAATAGTTAGTCTGTCCATGGTATTAAAAACCGACTCAACAACTGGCTCCGGACAAATAAACTCACCTTAATAAGTGAACACTTGCAGTGACCAAAACCCGACAAAAAAAAAAATCGACACAGTGTGATATAGACATATCAGCAATTAAGCTGCTTGTCTATTAACTATAAATAATAATAATAACTAGTAACTTTGCAAAAATCCTGCCATGTGACAGCTATTTCAGCATGCTTTGCAATAAACCTGACAAAGATAATGTACCTATTATTTTAAAGATAGAAATGCAGACAAAGTCACAGGTGACTGCTATATCAATACGAATAGCCAACTTCTCAGTAAAAAAAAAAATGATATCAACACCTTAAAAGGCATACAAAGTGTCATTCAAATTTTTTGAACTACTCTTTGACATAAATTATTTCTTTAATTAATTTTTATATCACATTGTGATTTTGAAGGTATTGTGATGAAATTCAAAAGTGTATACTAATTAATTATCCTTACCAATATTATATATGAGAATGTGAGTAGTTCTGTTTGTTATGGTTTCATACCTTAATTACTTAATCAATTAATATGAAATCATAAATGTTGCCAGGGGCATAGAAAAGATCATAGAATCAGCTAGAAAAAATGTACTCTACCTAAGTGGTAAATTAAATATACATTAAGGAGAGTGATGGGGTGTGCTAAAGCTATTTAATGTTTAAAACATATTTCATACAATAACACATATCTATATTGAAAACAAATGAGTGACAATCCATGCATATAATAAAAATGTAAATCAAAGTGTCTATACTTTTTAGATTAAGAAAAAAAATTTTGCAGTCTTTTTTTTTTTTTATGTCATAGGTGGCAAACGAACATGTGGGTCACCTGCTGTTAAGTGATCACCACCATCCATGGACACTAACAACCCCAGAGGAGTCGCAAGTGCGTTGCCATCTTTCGGAGGGAAAGGTTAGAGGAGGGAAAGGGAGAGGAGAGGGGAGGGGAGATGGGTCTCCGGCGCTCTCACTGACCGAGCGAAACGCAACAATGCAAGCACTGTTACTTCACGTCGGTTTTCTATGAGAGGGTGGTACTACCCCGGGCGAGCCGACCCATTCATGCTGAAATCAATAATAGTTTCAGCGTGGCTCTACCACCATCGAAAGTCGTCTAGGATTAAGTAATAAAATACATTTCAATCAATTTTAAAAATGTCTGTCTGTTCGTATGAACACGCATCACTGCTAAAATACTGTTTTCACGATAGAACCTCATCAAGAAAATCATAAAGTATATCTTTGAGTAACATTTTGTCTTTGATTCATTAAAAAGTTATTGTACTTTTAACAACAATGCGACTTAAGTATAAGAGAAAATAAAGTAAATGGACTTAACACTTTCAGATGAATTTATAAATCGGTATTTTTTACATAAGGGGTCACGAAGATGAAGTCGCAGAGACAGCTAGTAGTTACACTATAAGAATAATATCATTGTAATAACAAAATTTGTGATCATTGAGTGGTTTGACTCGAGGAATATCAATTCAATGTTTACAGGTGGAAATCCCAGCATATAACAAGGAGTTTGCATACATTAATTAATTCCAATTGGTAACACAATCGGCTGATAGTGAAGGAAAACATTGTGAGAAAACCTGAATCTGAGGAATGTAAGAAACGTGATAATACCCACCATATAAGGAAAAATATAGAATTGGTTTGCTCGGAGTTTGTAATTGCCAATACATTGTAGGCTGAATAGGTGATTGTGCCCATATCTTCCTTGAGAAAAAGGCTCATGTGCCCATATCTTCCTTGAGAAAAAGGCTCATATGCCCTGGGTCTTTTAGGCTGATGATAATAATGAATATTGAATATATATTATTGTTGAATTGTAGACTCTATTTCTCTGATTCTGATATAAAACTAAATAGAGTTTGTTTAATACTTAATATGTAGTCTAAAACATCTAGAAAGCCACTATATATGCATAACTTTATTACAATTCTTAGAGCCCAACTGGATAACAATATAAATGATAGCTAAGAATGGAGGGTTCATAAAAGAAAATAGTGCAAATAACATTGCTTGAAATTTATAAATACGTTTTGGGTGTGTCAATAAGACATATAAAATCTATTCTGTAGTGTATTTTCTATAATATTATTTTACGTGTGGTTAGTCAATATATTCGCGCAATTATATATACAAAACAGAATATAATGTGCAATAAAAATAACATGCTTTCTTTACCGAATTGTTCTGCGAGTGCCAATAGTACTTCATCTTCATCGTAAATAGTGTCGGTGAGGAACGGGATCAGCTCTGAACGGGTCCTTTCCACACCCAAAGCCAACGCGATGGTTGACAGCTTCTTTATGGAGTTCAGGCGAAGCTGGACATCTTCGTTTTTCAACTCATCTATTAGTACCGCGATAGGATACAATGATTCATCCGTACCGGAATCGCTCGCCGCCATTTTATACAAATTCACAATATTAACACTTTAATTTTTCTTTATGGGATAATGTACTTTTTTAATATCTAAACGTAATGCGTCAAATATTTTTATGTTGAGAAAACGATGGCACTGAAATGCAGCAAAATGGCAGCGTTTTATTTTTAATTTCCTAGTCGTTCTTGTGTTTGGCTTAACTGGCAAAGGTCGTCGAGATTAAACAGCCTACGTAAGATTTTTGTATCTTCTTTTTTAAAGTAGTAATCATGTTTTGCTCTTTTATATTTAATAAATTCCTTAAAAATATGATGTTTATAATTTTTTGTAAAATTAAGTCTAGTTTTATTTTATTTATCAATACTGGCATTAAAAATAAAAGTGGTTACTCAATAGGAAACTCTATATGTCATAAAGGTTTTTGATTATGTCTTTCTATTTGTAATTTTGTAATGTATATTAATTTTTTCCTTTCATACTAATTGTTATGGGCCAAGATGAGGATAACTTACAAGCTTCGGTCGCTCACATCGTGTTGTGCTGCATGGCTGGCCGCGGTATCAGTCGCATGTATGCCAAAAGTTTTACACACCCAGGAATGCATGCAAATTTCTTCATACACGGCGTACTCGGATTTCTACATTACCAAAGTTAGTTTTAACATTCATTAATACCTATAAATAGATATAAAATTACGTAACCAATATACTTGCTTGTTAATATTCAAGTTTTGGCTAAGAAAATATTGTTTTTGAATATACTACCCAGGAAGAATCTATTTTTTTAATTAATGTGGTTTTTGGCAAACAATTTTTTAGTAAATTATTCCTGCCATTGTCGAGTAGGTAATATTACAAGTTTCTTGTGATCATTTCAATGAACTAACAAGATGGTGGCCCTCTTGTTAGAACTTTCCAGGGAGTTTTTGTGGCAAGTCAGAATCTATGCTCCGTGGTAATATAACGTGATAATAAATATCCGTCGGAAATAATCGATCCACTTTACTTGTGGACACCAACCAAACAATATTTATTTATTTTGAAGCACCAACCAAATTTACACAAGAATAGTCCATAACATGCATTTTTAAGGAATAGACTCTATATTTATAAGTGCGATCTTAATTATAGTTGTTTACATCGTATTACGAGTATATTCTACAGCAAATAACTTAATTAAATGAAAAAGCTAAAACAAAAACAACAAAAAAAACACCAGTAATATTACATACAATAAAGAGCGAAATAACACAAGATAAAATATAAAGTCCACTCACTATATGATATTCCAAGATCCCACCAAAAATTCCAGAAAGAATATTTTTCGATTTACTTATTCATTCCTCTACAATATTTGATACTATCATCGTTCTATTTTCCCGACTCATATTTTCCTCAAAACATGAAAAGCACTGACACACACTGAGACAGCCGACAGGCATAATATAGGGCGGCTACAGGGGAGAAAAGGGTTTACGAAATGGTAAACGTGTTAAGGAATGATCTGTCAAATAAAAATGTAATAATATGATGGAGCGATCAACAAAAATTAATTATTTACTGGGGTTGGTTTAGGTTTAGATGCCTAAATCGTAAATTCGAATCTGCATAAAAGACAGGTACTAATGTATAAGATGATAATAGATATAACTTTTTTGGTCGAATAGTTTTTACTTGCGACTTCGCACGTATTAATTTAGTAAAAGAGATTTTTTATCCCTCGGACTATTTTCTGATGGAAATGTCCTTCATGTGTCATTTCATTTGTAGTATACTTTTAAATTAATAAGAAATCAAGTAACTACTTTAAAATCTTAATAAAACTACTAATGAAAAATTTAATTCCCTTATTTATACATCTAAATGACAGTTGTCAAATTGGCATTTCTAAGAGGTATTTATTTCTATTAGGCAAGTTATGATGCGAAATTTCAAGTTAATACGTGAATAGTTTTTGTCCCCCATACAAACTTTATGACTCCCGTTTATCCTCTTAAGGATTAAATAAAAAAAATTGCTTAGTAAGTCTTTACGTCACAAAAAAGAAATTATTATACTGTCCAATGATGATGATTCAGGCAACCAGCATAGATACGTATATAATATGAGTGGTTTAGTTAATTTTTTTAAGAAATTTATTTAATATTCAATATATTTTACCAACCATTTTTAGTAACGGTTTAAAATTTTAACAATTTAACAGAAATCAGAGTCAATACTTATTTTTGCGTGAAATGAAACGTTACCATTTTCGTTAATTTTGATTGTATATTTTATAATGTTATTTCTAGGCGGAGTGTTCAACAACGATTTCAAGGCCGCCTACGTCGTCAGCTATAAAGCAACAAGATATTTAGCATTGCCATGTTTAATGGCGGACCTTTATCGACACAATCAAAGCTTGAGCGCGATTCATCTTGTCTCTGGTCTAATTCCTTTCACTATAGCTTTATCTGGTGAAGATAACATTCAATTAGGGAATTTGGTCATAGCGTGTAATATTATTTCTCTATGCCATTATTCGATTCAAAATAATAGAGAGTGGGGATGGTATACGGCCGGTGCGGGATTGCTTGCTTATTTTTTAGCTCATCAAATGGGCCCGAAGAGTTTGTACCCGCTCGGACTGGCGCTTATGGAATACTGTGCGTATCGAGTATTCTATGTACACTATGAAAGTTCCGGGCCTTAATAAAAGTGTAATATCATTGTGTTTATTTTTTTTTACCCTAATTCATCAAACTGATTTACGTTTACAAGTTGGTACTAGAAAGTGGTTCATAGATTTTAAATGGAAACCAGAAAGTCTAGCATTTTTATCACTTACGAGACTTACATATATATTTTATTATATTATAGCGGCCAAACGAACAGGCGGGTCACCTAATGGTAAGTGATCACCACCGTCCATAGCGATATCAGGGGAGTTGCAAGTGCGTTGCCGGCCTTTTAAAGAAGTGTACGTTTGTTTCTTGAAAATAAGAATAAGAATGAAAATCTATCATCTGTAATTTTTAGACTTTCGTGAAAAAAAAGGTTACACTCGTAACTTGAATAAATATGAGTTTTTGGCGGGATCTTGGAATGTCATGTAGTATATTTTATTCAGAATCGTGATTTACATACAAATATAGTATGGCTTTTCTGCACAAGTGTTAGCGGATGGGAAATAATAGAATGGAGCATGGATTCTGACTTGTCATAAAAACTTCCTGGAGAGTTCTAACAAGACGGCCACCATCTTGTTAGAACATTGAAATCACCGCAAGAAACTTGTAGTAATATTACCTACTTAACAATGGTAGTAATAGTCTGCTAGAAGATTGGTCACTAAAAAGTATACAAATAAAAATTCATTATATTGAATTATTGAATAAAATATACTTACATTAATTTCAATAGGTAGCCAATTGGGTTTTGAATTAAGCGTACCTTGTTTTTATATCGTTATTCAGCCACTTTATGTTAGACTAGCTGACCCGTGCAACTTCGTCTGCACCAAATCGGTTATTACCGGTTTCAATTGTAGTTTTAAACGCGAAAATTTTTAATAAACCTAAAGTCCAATTGCAGCACACCTACGGTTTCACTCAAACATATACTCAAATGCTATGTGAGATTTTTTTTAAAATAAGCCTACAACCCGTTAGTAGCATCATCTACCGAGTTCAATTAAAATAAAAACTAACTCACGTATATTGGCGGTAGTGTAAAAAAAGCTTGAGAGGTCTATGAACCTCCAGTTGGAACAAAGTTCCTTTCCCTTTTTTGTTGACGTATACAGTCAGTATAGTTTACATTATAAAATATCAAGGTGATAGAGCTAAATTGTAAATTAAACGATAAAATATATTTATAAAATAAATAATGATAAATTAAACATTGAATGATATCATAACTATTTTCAACTTGTATTAAAACTTTTACACACTCCATTATATTGAAGAAAAATATAAATATTAAAAAGATGTGAGCACGACGCGTTAATTGTCACTTGCCTTTAACTATTCGTCTAAGAGCTAGCTAGCAACGGTTTTGACAGCGAATTTCAATAAGCCAATTTTTTATATATCTTTATGTTCTTCAGAACAGTGTGCCTGATAAAGAATATTATCGGGCACATTCATGTTAATAACAAAATTGTCTGCCAGTGATAAATTCATGTTTTAATAGCGTATAAAATTACTGAAAAAAAATGTTCCTAAAATTATTTATAAATCAATATTTGGACCTGTACAGGTGTGATGTGCATTAAAAAACAGAATGTTAACTGGCTACCAGGTATCCTGAATCTGGTTTTGAAGGGCATAATATATCTCCATATTAAAGAACCAGCTTTTCTAAAATTCTCGTTCTTCCAACGTTGCTGGTTCTTGTACTAAGGTGTCGCAAAAAAGTCTAGTTACATTAACTACAATTTTTTGTCTTTCGTTATCCTGGAGAACCACTTGCGTTTTATCTTAGATGTAACCCTGTAATATTGTTTATCACTGTGTCAAGTTTCGTCAAAATTGGTTAAATACTTACAGAGTGATACGTGTTCACAGGGACAGAAAGGCAGACAAAAATTGTAAAAGGATTATTTTTGGCTTGCATATCGATAACAAAGTCTACCCTGATCAAAGTTTTCAAAAAAATATTTAATGTAGGTACAGATTTGGCTTTGTTACAGTTTTGTTATAGTATAGATTTACAAAGAATCCATTCAATATTACGCTTTGTCGTTGTAATGGCGATTCCATATTTGTAGTTTAAGAAATTTTAATTGAATATCCAACTAATAATTAAGCGAAGCCATTGCTAACAGCTAGTGTTTAATAAACAACAGTCATGTGCATTAGTGTAACCAACTATGACGAAACACTGGAGACTTCGTAATGTACTCCGCGGGGGTCCATTCCGGACGCCACCCTCTGTGAAAATTTCATTACATAAAAATACGAAGAATTGTATACTGTATTGCGTAAATCTTTATGTATTTGTTATCCGGATACGTTGGAAAAATGTATTGTTTTTTATTTTATTTATTGTATTCACCATAATTACCGTTGAAGATGCGGTAGTACAATATGTTATATACGTTCTAACTGGCCATCTAGCTTTTAAATTGAAAAGGGCAATCAAACACATTTTCTATCCATTTTTTTTTTATTTGGTCTACGAATCTGTGTTTAATCTTACAAATTGGAGTTATATATTCCATAATATACATACTTAAGATTAAACACTTCTAGACCTAAACACAGCTTACATTATTAAAACGGTGCGTATGTAAAATATAAAAGATAAATAACTAATGTAACTTAATTAATAAATTTAACTTACACTTACACTACTTAAACAACATTCAGTAAATTATATCTCAATATTGTTGGACATATTTGCAATTTTATTTCCTTTTTCTTGGCTTCATTTTAATTTTTATAAATGAATTCATTTTCACTCTTCCATTTATTTTTTTCACGTCTGTGAATATTGAATGTTACATAACTTAATTTTTCATTATTGTTAATAGTGTAAGCCGTATCAATATGATAAAGCGTTGTAGGTTCTTCCTTATTATATTATTCATCAGACTGCTGAATACAATTGTAAATAAACACACACTGCTATTTAAAGCAGAGACTTAAAAATAAATACTTCGTCTAATTGGGTTTAAAAAACGATTTTATTGATAACAGTGAAGCTCGTCAACAAGTTCTAAACAAAACAAAAGTAAATAGGTTGCAAAACAAATCATAAAATATTACTGAACTGATTTATCTTAAGCTTTCTAACATA
Organism: Antheraea pernyi; assembly: GCA_015888305.1. Classification (NCBI taxonomy): domain Eukaryota; kingdom Metazoa; phylum Arthropoda; class Insecta; order Lepidoptera; family Saturniidae; genus Antheraea; species Antheraea pernyi. Next base: position 62,757 of record MU158736.1, on the reverse strand, counting down.
ATTATATATTTATCCGATACGAAATATATATAAGAGTTGTTGCTGTATGTATGTATGCTTGGTACACATATATGTTACAACAACTCATATATGTAGGAATAGTTAGCTTAGCTCAGGTTAGCTCCGATATGTCGCGAATTGCATGTATCCGGCAACAGCCTAGGTGTGTCGTGTACCGTTGAGCTAGTTGGCCAAATAAAATCGGCTGAGTGCCTTAAGCGCTCGTCTTAGTAGTCCGGTGAAGCTGTTAAGACTTTGCTAGATCAATAGCGTAGTCAGTTCGAAAAAAAAAATCTTTTTAATATTTAGATAATGCGACTAGAATGGCAAAAATATAATAAAGTATTGATTGAAAAGAATTAATAAATTAAAGCGAAGGCCGAAGCGACAGCGAATTTTCTTCTTCTAACTACTTCTTTTTATAGTGGGGGATCCGTAACAGAAATCTATCCCGCCAGGCAGCTAAGGATGGATATTGTCCGATTCGCAACGACTAAAACCCCAGGGTACCTTCTTACATCTTTCACCCGGGGGAGCACGGACTACCTAATCGACACTACATCTGATCCTCCGACATGTGTTATCCTCTCTTATGGGGCCCCGACTGTGGTCTGAGGGGTCAAGATGGTAGACCCCTCAAGTGGGAGTCGGTGTTAGACTCCCCTGACGAACTGTGGGAGTCGCATCAGCACAATGTGCCTCCACATCATGGGCCTAAACACCTTAACTACCAGGGCGACAGCAATGCAGTTTATTATTAACTACCTACTATTACTACTCCTTACCCAGCAGCAGTTACTTACCATCAGGTGACCCGTCTGTTCGTTTGCCTACAATAGCATAAAAAAAGAAATTAGATACCAACCTTAAAAAAAACAACGACTGTTCCATCCCTGTATCCTTAGGTATTAACAAAATCTTATAAATAAGTCTACATAAAGAACCGCACATTAAGAGGCGGGACTGACTAATTAAATTAAGAGAAACCAAAACGCTTGATGAGAATTTGGAGACGTTAAATCTGTTAATTAACGCTCAGACAATATCTCTTCTTTTGTCCTAAAATCTAAAGTAATCTGCAGTACCACGTTCAAAACTTATTGCCCCATTATCAAAAATATGATTATATATACATATAATCAGAATGTAAATCTAACGTGTCTGAACTTCTTGGATTTTTGTAAAAAAATGTTGCAGCTGTAATGTGTAAGTAATCATATACATTTCATTCATTTTGTTAAATGTCTGTCTGTCTCTTTACTTGAAAATGAACACGCATCACTGCTAAAATACTGCGTTCATGATAAAACCCTTTCAAGCATATACTCGAGTAACGTTTAGACTTAATGGTTTCAGAGAGCACGATAAGCGTCCAAGGTTAATCGTGGATGAAGCTCTCATGAACCATTTCGGGACCATCCTGACTGCCGGCCGGCTGGCGGAAGCAAGCGAAATTCTCCTCATCGGAGATTTCAACCAACTACCCTATATTGACCGGGAAAACTTATTTCGGATGGCTTATAGCAGACCAACGGCCGTAGCTAGTATTGACCAACAGTTCACTTGTACATACAGGAACTCGATGGATGTAGCCTATGCACTGAGTCAAGTATACGACGGTATATACTCACCGCAACCGATAGTGAGATCTCTGAGCATAAAGGGCTATCAGGGCGAACAAATATCCTCACACACCCCCGACACTCTCTTCCTGGTACACACACAAGAAGAGAAAAAAGCCCTGATAAACAAGGGCACGGGAAGGATCGCGTGTTCTGACAGTCCACGAATCTCAGGGATTGACCTTCAAATCGGTGGTGATCCTGCAAACAAAGGGCAGAAGGATGCAAATCCACGATAGTGTTTCACATGCTATAGTGGCAATATCCAGACACACTCACACCTGTGTCTACTATACCGACGTGACTGAAGACGCGGTTAGTAGGTTCATCCATCGGGCCATGGACGCTCCGGCGCGGCATATTGTGGATTATAACTTAAAGATGGAGATAGGGGACCGGAATGAAACCGCCATAAAGGCAATAACGTCTAAAACAGCTACGATTTTTAACTTACATATTACATAAAACTATAGCAAAGAAATGGTGCGGACCGAGAGTCTGCAGATAAGAAGAAAGAAAGAAAAAAAAAACGTTTAGACTTTGTTTCATTAACATTGGTAAGGTCTATTAAAAGTTATTATAATTTGTAATGAAGACGCGCCTTAAGTACAAGAGAAAAATTGATATTAATAGGACTTAATACAATAGATGACATAATAGTCATTGTTTTGTACATCAGATTCCACGCGTTCGCGTACACAGCTAGTTTCATATAAAATGGATAAAGTATAAATAAGTAATTTTTAAATAAATCAATTAACTTACTTATTGCAGTGAATAAACAGGTTCATTGTATAAAAAACCTATTTGTTGTTCCAAAAATTGCGATTATTTATAAAAATGGAAATATGATATTCATATTATAGAAGTAATCGCTTCTGATTTTGTGATATCCAAATTGGTGAATTAAATCTTCACAAACTATACGTTGAGGTACATTATATCTTAACCCTACGAATTTTAACGTCTCTGAAAATTGGCTGAAGAAGGTATAGACGTATTATGTGAAGAATGGATGGATTTTGGGGTGTAAGGGGTGTCGAATAACATCATAAGACTTGAGACACCGAAGCCAACCTCACCTGCACGTGGTGCACCCTGCTGAATAACGAACGAGGCAATGGCGAAAGCGGGGTGGTAGGGTTTTACAGCCTGACTGGTTCGCAACCACCATGTATGTGGCGAAAAAGCCCATCTTAGTGATTCGCGTTTCGGGATCAGCCTGTGCATATCCAGCTTTTCGTAGGCCGGCATGACAGAGGCCACCGGCGATGAATAGTGTGTCTCTCGGTGGTCGCCATTGTTTTTGGATTGTACTGTACTTACCATCAGGCATAGTGCAGTCACTTTGCCGTGCTACAGTTTAAAAAAAAAGTGTATGAAAGTTTTATTTATACTTTATAGGTCCATTTGACCACAATCAAACCTGTTAAATGACGACGTGATCTGAGATGGTAAACACCGTTAGGCTTAGAGGGGACTGGCTTTGAAGTGTAGCTGCCGGAAGACACCAACACGCAACAGGTTTCCAACAGCTAGTGAGATGGACTTAGAAACCTTTTTTTTTATTATTTACGTGGGGAAATCCTTTATGGATACGCCACCCTCACGGGGGAGAGAGTGGGTTATGTTCGACTCGCACGGACTAAAACCCCACGGTGTACCGTCCGCCGCATGGTAGGGGCAGCCAGGAATTGAACCTGCTGTCTACCTGTGAACCCGCCCCTGCGGCAGCCTGGCGACTGAACGCCAGGCCTCGTCAGCCTCCCCTGTGCAATGAGGAGATGGGTCCCCTCCTCCTCCCTCTTGCCCTCGAACACAGAATGGCAACGCATTTTTACGATTCCCTGATGTTAATAGTGTCTATGGACGGTGGTGATCAATTAATTTCAGGTGACCCATCTGTTCGTTTGCCAACTATAACATAAAAAAATGAAAGATCTAATCTTAATTAAAAAAAAATAGGATACACTTTTTTTTTGGCAACCAGTCTTCCAGATTATTACTACCAATACCGATAATAATATTACAATATTACAACTGTCCTGTGGTAATCTCAATATTATGACAAGATGGTGGCCCTTAGAACTTTCCAGGGAGTGTTTGTGGCATCTCACAATTCATAGCCCGTGGTATTATTTTTCATCCATTTCATTTCAGCACAATAATCGAACTATATTACGTAAAACACCATCCTTGTTATTACAAAAAAATTAAATACGTATTAAATACTTGGTTTAAAAAAGTTTCCCAATAAATACACCGCGCTTAACCGAGGCAAGTTCGCGTTATCCTTTTATCATAAGTCTAACCTAACGTAACCAAAGCGAGACAAAAGAGCAAGATGGCGAACATTCAGCGGCCGCGGTGCATTTAATATGAGGCCTTTTTAAAGCCAGGGTTCAATACGTATTTAACTTTTTCGTAATAACACCGCACCAGTATTACAAAATATAAAGTCAAATAACCTAAGACTATGAATGAAATATAAAGGCCACTACATAACAGACTAAGACCTCGCTGAACCTCCAGGGACACACTTGGAAATATCCCCATTATAAATGACAAAGCTCTGAATTCACAAACATAAAAATACAACCGATTTAACTATCTCCTCTTCTTTGGAGTTAGTTAAAAAGAACAGTTAGATGGTTTACTGTTTCATTGATTAAATCTAAGTTGTGACATACAATGAATAGTGTATAACTCATATAAGATAGAGTAAATCGCGTATTACGTATATCTTCCCCTAAAAACGACCGTTCAATAATAATAATTTTTGTTATGTCTATTTTTAGATTTCGGCGCCGTCGCCGTTAAGTAAATTTAAATTCGATCTTATTAAATGCGTGTTGGGCCCGCGCTTTTGTAATCGATCCTTTTTAGCTCCCGCACACATCGCGGTTCTCAGTAATATCTCGAGCCTAGGTCGTCTCCGCGCGGAGCCCTCGTGATATTATTATCGCGATACAGTGACTCACCTACATCACTTGAACACACATATGAGATCATCTCTATCACACACGTGCACATATATACACAGGTTGGAGGGTTTTTTTTTTTTTTTTCCCTCATCGAACTGAATTGAATAGTTTTAGTTCGTTTCAATCCGATATACACGTATTCATTTGTGAATCATGCAATTTCGATTGTATGGTTCACAAATGTATATATGTATGAATAGCTTAGATAGTTAGCTAGGACAGACGCGTCTTTTTCCAGGTAACAGCCCAAGCCGAGGTGTGCGTGCACCCTTGTGTATGTTACCTAAAACCCAAATCGATTGTGTGCCTTAAGCGCCAACCTTAGTAGTCCGGTGAAGCTGTGAAGACCCTGCCGGGTCAAAAGCGTAGTCAGATCGAGAAAAAAAAATACAATGAATAGGGTATTTGTTTTTAATTTATGAATTAGGTTATAAAATAATGCTGTCGTAAATTTTAGACAAAGAGTGTTCTTCCCGTTTGTTAGACGAGTGTAGAATTGGTAGTTGACAGGAAATATCGATTTCAACATCTGGCGTGGATTCCGTGAGGCCATTAGCGGATAAGTGATAGCGCAATGCTTGAAGTACACAGATGTAGCACTAAGCAATACCTATTCTGTCTTCGACGAATCGATAATCCCTCGTATTTATGGAATTTTTAATTATATGTATAAAAAAATTATAAAAATGTATATAATTATTAATCCGAGTGCCAATACATGCTAATGTTAATAATTTCAATAAACAAATTCTAAAATTTAAATATTGTCATTCACACTATAATTTATATGAAAATTCATATAACTGCCTCGACCCAACTGAATTGATCTTTTTATTAAAAACATATCTAAACACGGATAAAATAAAACTTAAAATAACTATTTTATAAAGTAACAAAAACCTTAAGTAGCTTATTTACATTTTGTTAGGTCAAATAGCATTGAATTAAACACATATACAGTCCCTGGCCATATTATTAGACGCACCGTTTTTTTTTTTTTTTACAAAATAATTGTTTTCGACGAAGTTTATAAACAGTTGTGTTATATTTAAAGGTTGATAAATTTAATGAACTTTTATTCAAGAGATGAATTGAAATTGAAATTGAATTGAATTGAAATTTGAATGAATTTATCCATGAAAAGGGAAGTGACTAAAGTGGTGATTACAAACAAAACTCAGCTCCTAGAAAATATTATTCATGTTTGGAATCATCATCCTCAAATGCAGAATATAGTACAGTCTTGCATTGATGGCATGCCGCGCAGAATTAAAGCTCTCATAGCTCTCAACAAAATATTAAGTTTTCATTACATTTTCTTCATTTTTGTTCGAGAGTTAATAAATACATATTTTTACTATAATGACGATGTTTTATTAGTTTTACAGATACTTACGTTATTAATAATATAGTAAATATACATTGTATCCCATAAAAACAATACATCTGTACAGTATCACCTGATAATTAACGTTTTATATAAGATCTTATGGTGCGTCTAATATATGGCCAGGGACTGCACAATCTATCCATAAATTGCGATATAATCATAACGATGGAAACATTTTTCCTTTTACATTATAAGAATAATCTCGGGACACAACGATGGCAACATAAATCGTGATCGAGAGGGAAACATGAAAATTGCATCGAAAACAAAGAAATTCGATATAGCCGTTGACGACGATTCGAGACGATTTATAACATGCTTCGGTCTTCCGTTCGAACGTCCTGATTTAATCTTGTAAAAGTATTTTGTTAATGCCTGTTCATTTATTTCTTGTCTTTTAAATACAATTTCTTTTTTCTTTAAGTCCCTTAATATGTAATCACTCATATGTGTTGTTACTGTTTTACATTTCAGAATAACCTAAAGCCAGTTTTAGCCGTTCCATAATATATTACGTTATTTTTCAACACCTTTATTAACACCTTAATTTTGTACTAGTAACATATGAAGATCATATATAAAAAAACGCCAAATTTCAACTTCGTTCTCAGTGTATAAAAATTGGAAAACTTAAACATGTTATGAACCATTGACATTGGATCCAGCTGATTTTTAAATGTAACGACACATTTATTGGGTCTAGTTTATCTGAAAAAGGTAGATTATAAATCTGGTGTACTAAAACTACATGTTAGATAGATTATCGAGAAAAAAAATACAGATATCATTACGGTCTTTAGCAGATACAGGAGTATTCTTCTATTTTTACTCTGTATGCGATTTATATCTGCCACTGTCGTGTTCTTATTTCTTTTCCCTGAATTAACTGGTCTAATACTTACTAAAAACCTTTTAAAATGTCTAAAACTTCCCTAATATATTGTCTTTTTCAAGATATTCTATAAACATGTTTGACGAACTGTTTAAAAAATAAAAGAAAAACAAACATAGCTCCTTCGTATATAATTTAAAAAAGTCAAATCGGTTTAGTTTTAGAGAATACTAAGTTATGGAGTTTTTGACGCGATGTGGGAATGCCATGTAATGGATGTTATATTTTATTTATAATCTTGTTATATGGCTTTTTATTTTGTAACATTGGTGGTATTTTACGTAGGGGAGACCGGGTACAAAAGTAACACTTTGTACTTTTACTTTGATTTCTAGCTGGTTGTTATTATTGTCATTAAATTAATATAACCACATATAAATTCAGTTTATGTTCTTTACACTGGTAACTCGAATTATTTTATTACGGTGTGTTTTATATGAATAACAAAGAGTTAAAAAAAAATCGTCGGTTGTTACTTTCGACCACGTAAGCAGGTCGAAAGTAACACATTGTGGGTCAAAAGTAACAAGACACAGGGATTGCTAATGAAAACAATATTACATGTTAAATCAACAAATTATTTATTTAATAACTTTGTATTAAAAATACAAACAAACTTGAGCAATTTGTATGCTGAAAAAAATAATATTTTAAGACACTCTTACGACTTGTTGCTTGATGATATCTCAAAGTGAGGCACGGGTGTCGTTTCAATAAACCCGTCAACCATTCCTTATCCGCCATTTGACTATCGTGCCACTTTTCAGGAAATGTTTTCCCATTTTTAATTGCTAACTCGTATAGTTACGTACATAAGATGGAGACAACCCAACCCCAAAAATAAACTCCAGAGAACTCGATTAAATAGTCGTATAGATTAATTTCCTAGTTAATAGTAAAAAGTCGGTAAACGGTAGCTCACAACTGCGCTCGTATTTCCTGCTTTTAACTTTGTTATAAATCTGTATAATGTTACATGGCAAACATATTTTTTTGCCAGTGCTCTCATTTTTCACCATCTTTGAAATGCTCTTCAGCCACTTTTCGATACACTTCCGTGTCGATAGTTGCTCGTACAGTAGTTCTTATGCGTTGTTGTGGCATTCTGTTGAAGTAAAGATACATATAAAAATATGATGTAAGTAATTAAATCATTACCGAGACAAAAGTATAATGTTACTTTTATACCCATATGGCTATGTTACTTTTATACCATTCCTCATTTTTGTTAAAGCGAGTAATATAACTTTAAAACGGAACGTGCTAGACAAAAACTAATTTAAACAATGTACAATCAATCTAATCAAGAATGGATATGCAAACATCTAGACTGCTATCATCCTTTTACGACTACGTAAACATTGAACATTGAACGAAAAACGTTGAAAAACTTACTTTTAATCTGTAAAAACACGCTGGGCCCTGTCACACAATCTACCAGCACACGGCGCACGCGGCGACTTAATGCGAATGTGAGCATCACTCCCGGCTATCACCTGACGGTAGCGAAGCGATGTTTGTTCATTGGATAAACCTAGAGAGCATTTGTTACTTTCGACCCACCGTTACTTTTGTACCCGGTCTCCCCTAATATAATTTGGTTATTATGCACAAGTGACGCGGATGGGAAATAATACCACGGAGCATAGATTCTGATTTACCACAAAAACTCCCTGGAAAATTCTAATAAGATAGCCACCATCTTGTTACTTCATTGAAATGATCGCAGTAACCTTGTAACATCATTACCTACTCGACAATGGCAGTAATAATCTACTAAAAGTTTGGTTGCCAAAAAAACATCTTTTAGATAAATTTGACGAATAAAAAATAAATAAAAGAAAAGCAAATATAGTTAAAATCCGTCGTGTATATTATAAAAAAATTGATATCAGTTTAGATTTGAAGAATACGATGGTTTTTTTTCGACTAATTCGGGCAAGTATAAACGTTCAGGCAATCTATAAAGCATATATAACTGTAGATAGCATTTTCAGTTGTTATTCTCATCATTGTGATCTTAGGAAACTATAATGACTATAAACGACGCTGTCATCTGATAAACGAAAGCCTTTCCATTGAGATAATGAAATCAGCAAACGTTTCAACGGTAACTATGCGAATTAACGATCCCTCGTAATGCCCCTGATTATACAATATTCGGACGATAAATCAGCGCTTCAATTGCCGACAATTAAAACGATGAGTAACAATGCCTAACAGGGTCAACATTTTATTGGCCTATAAAACAATGGGTCATTACGCCTCTCATATAGCATTGTCTCTAAAGGGTTCGTTGTTCACATTATAACCTATTCAGATTGTACATAAATAACTACAGATTCGATCGTCTGGAATCTTAGTCATATTAGATAAGTAATATTTTGTTACAGCCAATGAATAAGCAGAAATATTTTAACAATAGAAAGGACACGATAACGCACACATACGTAAATTATATTGTGTCGCTACTGTCTTACTGTGCGAATACGATGGCATATTCTCGATATCGATAGTAAAAAGTTATATGTTGCTTAGATTGGGTTGGAAAGAGAATCTCAAAACTAATCGAATGGTACCAATAAAACACCATATGACCGAGTCAAACAATGTCGGCAACGTAAAAATGGGAACATGGCCGAGCGGATCACACAGATCTTTAATTAATAAAGTTATAACACAGTAATTATTTGTTTAGCTGATTTATTTTCTGAACCCGTTAAATGGAACAGTTGCCATTATAAACAAAACATGGAAATCCGGAGGACTTCTTATGATTATGACATACATAAATAATAACAATGTATATAGAAAATCTCGCTCGTTACGAGACGTATTCACGTACAACGAACGGCCGTGTCCATGACACAGCCACACCCCATTTTTTATATCTTATTTTTAATAAATAAATACTTTTCATTAAATATTAAATAAAACAATTGAATTAATTCTTTATTTTACGTTAACATGCTACGTTCCTGACAGGTGTCATGATTTTTTTTATCTATGCGTCTTATTCTCATATTGTAATAATTACTGTTAGGGCTTCTTAATTAAATAATACAGAAAATGAACTTAATTTGTTTTATTTAAAGTAACAAAACCGACGATACAACAATAACATAAAACCATAATTACACGGAGAGATAGTGTTGCCTTCTATACACAATTACATGTATGTAAAACAATGGGCAAAGACCCTGTGATTATACAGCCAAAATCAATTTTTTTTACTTAACAAATTAAGAGTATAATTTCATGTAGGTATATACAGTCCTCGTAAATCCTCGTTAGTAACACACTACTAAACACAGCTATATACAGACATAAATTCGTATAGATAACACATTCGCTTGAAATAATACATCTGTGCAAAAAGAAGACAACACTGACTGAATGACAAAGCTTTGTGACATTTTATATAATGCTCATGCTACGTGTTAAGTGAAAGAGACGTGCCTCGTATTAAATTGCAATAATCCCTCTCTCCTTTTATATTGCTAATTCCAAATATTTTGTGCAAAATCAACAAAGTCGAAAAAAGCAACGCATAACTTTGTTTCTAATTCTTTGTACAGCTTTTTTTCTCTGATACTTAAAATACCTATATTATTTAAGATAAAATGCAGACGAAGTTGTGGGTATTCACTATTCTTAATAACTACGATGCATTTTTTAATATATGGACAAAGATAATAATTCTTTATCACGTTAAATTAATATTTTAATATCTAAATTAATATAAAACAGATTTACATCGCTCTGAAACAATTAGTGTAGACATTAGGGAGTCACCCCAGAGCTCCTTCTTATCTTTGGGTTCGGAATTTAACAATTTAATTTATTACAATTTCGTAACGATTTGCATTTAAATTTCAAAATACCTTGTGAATTTTTATATCGTACTAGCTGTGCCCGCGACTACGTCCGCATGGAACCAGATTAAGAAAAACAGTGACTATAGTCGACGCGTTTTAAACTGAGTCGTCGGGCAATAAATGTCACTGACAGTAGGAATGTGCACGCAATGCAACCCGTTATCGATACCTAGCTACCTGCGCACGCGGGGTCGATGCGTCGATGCGATATCCCTAGAAAAGATAAAAACGGCCGTTTTCAGGGCCACATTACGATCTACATGGTTTCTCTATGATTACGCCGAAACAAACATTTTATTTTACAAATTAAAAACTTTTATTTTCAGATAGCGAAAAATTATTCCTATTAATACTTAACATAATTTAGCATATCGATCGTACCTATCCCGTTATCTATATGCACCTCTACAATTCTTACGCACATCACTACACCTCTCCATAAGACCTGTAAGTGCGAGCGAGACAGACAGATAAATATGATTTATGACCCGAAGCCTCAGTTTATAATGCGTCGATTATAATAATTCATATGAATGTATCAAGTCTAATTAATTTCTACTTTTTTCTCATACTTATGTCGCGTCATCATTAAAATTACAATAACTTTTGATAGAGAGAAGAGATTTTAATGAAACCAAGACTAAGTGTTACTCGTAGGTATGCTTTATGATTTTCTTGAAAAGGTTTTATCATAAACGCAGTATTTTAGCAGTGATGCGTGGTCATACGAATAGACAGACATTTCTAAAAATGTTTGAAATGTATTTATTATATTACGTGTTTCTACACACCTGCAACAACAATTTTATATGATAATGATAATATGTCCGGGCGAAGATAAAATGGCGTCCCTGTAGAAGTATGACGTCATCCTTAGTGATGTCATGGTTATCATTTGGTTGATTAATCCATCAGGAACAATTGAAATTACGTTAGCCGATACATAAATGTAACACTGAATATAGTTACGACGAATTATCCGTAGATGTGACTTGCCCAACAGTGAGGATGCTCAGTATCTAGTTGTCGGTCGCAATGCATTCAACCAAAGCCCATAATAATCAAATACATGAACAGCTGATACATCTAATCAATGGCGTCTCACAACGGAGTAAATAGTAGGCAGTCATTAGTACGGATCAATATAGTCAATAGTACCTACAGATGCAGGTCAATAGTAATTCCCTGGATATATCTATTTTCGAATTGTCTTATATTATACCTTGTGTACTGTGCTACTCTATCGTCCTATCTTTTTATATAAATAAAATGATAGATGTTAAAAGTACTGGATGAATTTCGATTTATAAAACTGTTTAACCTTTTAGACACTTGCCGTGTTATTACAAAAAAGTTAAATACGTATTAAACTCTTAAAAAAATCACAAAAGAGTGTCTTACCCTTGTTTACAGATGGACATAATTTTAATTTAAATATTTTCTAACACTTGTCTAAGTTGACAGTTCTTATTCTATTGTTGTAATTAACTTTACCTCTATTTGCCGGCAAGAGAAGTTTCATAATAAATTATGGATTTCATGGGTATAATTAATCTGGAAGAAGTAAATAAATTAAACAATTTTTGACATTCACAAGTAAACTGTTACTACTACTATTTGACACTATTGACACTTGAGAGTGTATTTAATTTGTCATTATACTGTTGTTCCACCTTACGCACTGTCATGTAATGTATAATTCTGATAAATTGCTATTTTTTTTATTATTTATTTTATACATCATTTTCTTGTAACTAAAATATCACAATAATGAAAACCAATTTAACGTATCATGAATAAATTATCTTAATGAAGATCTGATCAAACATATTATTCATAAATTGAAATTGTTTGCAAAATATCTGTATGTAATGGAACGTCTTTGAATGAGGAGATCGAATTGAACGAATGCTATTCAGAGTTGCTTGCATACAAAACTTAAATAATATGTTTAGTTACCGCTTGGACCCGCTTTTGTAATAAAGTATATTAAACGTGACTTCGACTAGATTTTTTAGGCACTGCTTAGTAAATCTCGTGTTATACCCGTGTTCATTTTTGTTTTTGTAATAAAACCGTTATCTTTTTATCTCTTTATTAAGAGGTATACATTATTAGTGATGTGTGTTTGTAATCCAAGCTCGGATTTAAGACATACAACTCACCTCCACTTTCTATCCTTCTCTACGTACCTTGTCAAAGCAAGTAAGAAACTAAGTAGGAACCTTTTGTTCGCGGCTTCGCTCGTCTCATTGGGAACATTATTATTTTCTGTTTGAGAAGTACTGTATGTCCTTTCCTATACCTCTAACAAAGTGTATACAATATACACTTTCTATTCATGCTAAGTAGTTTAGTCGTGTAATAAACACACTTTCGCATTTATTATATTAGTTTGTATAAAATGAAAACAAGCAACCCACCTATACCTAACCTTCTAGTGTTGCAAATGTCTATGGACGGTGGTGATCACTTAACATCATGTGACCCACATGTTCGTGTGTCTCCTATGTTATGTAAACTTGACTGTCAAGCCGGAGCAAGGGGGAAGGAGCTGGGAACCTGTCCTTCCATTGCACTTGGCTCGGTAGACAGGTAGCCAGCTTGACCGGGCTGTCGTTGCAGCCTGGCTCCTGCGCTGGTACTTAATGCCGGGGTGTCATTTTGTTTCCCTTGCATGACCCCGTGACTCTCCATTAGCGACGCAGACGGTATCCCGTGGGTATTTTTTACTGAGTAGGAGTATGACAGCCCACCGTTCCCCAGAGCTGTAGGTGTCCAATACAGGATTTCTTCCCAAATGTTACACTAAGTCACTTCACCCGCGTCATATGCTGTGGTACACTTTCCAATACTAAAACGTTGATTCCCAGTAGCGCGATTAAGAGGCTAACATACGTCGTTTAAAAGATTCTGTTTTCTATGTTTAATCTTTCGAAACTCTATCTCTAATATTTAGATTGGAAAGAATACCTTGCGTTGTATAGTCTATTTATTTATCATCTCGCTAGGAGTTTTAGGAACCGAGTAATTACCATACAAAGTTCATGTCAGAATTTACGCTAAGCGTGAACGGATTACGCAGTCAAGTCATGTGATGTGTATCGGAGAGATAAGAAGGTATAGTCACCCGGATAAACGAGCACCGCTAAGAACCGAACTGTGAATGACTATGCAAGTGAGGTATGAAGCCGCGCAACAGTTGCACGTTATACGGAATTTGCATATAGATCACTTAACTGCGTTAACTTATACATTTTGTTATAGGTACAGAATAGGGTACCTGAAGGGTACACTTCATTTAGAAAATAGTATTGTCCCTGAGTGATAGTTCAAACCTATATAAACACGAGCAAAGCCGCGAGCATAAGCAGATATGTAATACTGTTGGCTGCTATAAGGGCCAGAATACACATGCCCGTAAATCGCGAACGAGGAGCTGGTAAGTCAGTATGCCGGTTTCAGCATTCCGTGAAGCCGTGATACACATGTAAGTGGACGGCATACCAGTTCCTAGAATCAAGCTTCTTCATATTATTGACGTGCTACAAAATCCTGCTCACGTACCTGCGATAGGAAAAAATCAAACGAACTGGTATGTTTTGTACTGCCACGCGAACTACGGGCAGAATTTTGATACACATGCCAGTAGCTTGTTCTTAACAGTAACTGGCATGGATTTGGTGCGAGTAACGAGCGTGTGTATTCTGGGTGTTATTTTGCACACTTCACGTATAACGTGCAAACTGTCTGATTCTAAAACAATCTGATTATATGTTGTAAGTCATTTTATAAGGTAAATCAATATTTATGAGATATGTAAGAAATGGAAGATTGGAAATTAAACAATAATTTATAATAATATACGTTGTATGGAACGTGTGTGTTAAAAGTTGGGTCATAAATAATATTGGTGTCACGCGCACGTCTCATTGAAAGCGTAAGCTTGCTCGCTGCTTCTGACAATGTGTTGTACAGGGCCGTACTAAGGCTACCACATCTTCACTACTCAACTGATCGTTATGAAATGTTATAAGCACGTTGTCAGATATTCTTATTATGCACCAATAGATGGCGCTATACAATATGTTGCTATAGCTGTATCACGATGTTAAGACGAATGTCACACTAAATAGTAATGTGTACTGATGCTTTGATTAACGAACAAGGCAATGGCGAAAGCGGGGTGGTAGGGTTTTACAGCCTAACTGGGTCGCAACCACCATGTATATGGCGAAAAAGCCCGTCATAGTGATTCGCTACTGCGGGTCGCGTTTCGGGATCAGCCTGTGCATATCCAGCTTTTCGCAGGCCGGCATGACAACGGCGACCGGCGATGGATAGTGTGTCTCTCGGTGGTCGCCATTGTTTTTGGATTGTACTGTGCTTACCATCAGGTATAGTACAGTCACTTTGCCATTCTACAATAAAAAATATTTTTTTTTTTTTTACAAATTAGGATTTCTACATCCCTGTCGCATGTCACAAAATTGAGTGAATCAACAAAACAAAACAAATTTAACTTCATTTTCGCCGAATGTTTGTTTTGTATAAGGGCCATTTCTATGTCCGCCTGGCTAGCTACCAACCTCGAGTTGAAAATCTGTCACTTAGCGTCCGTTAGTGTATTCCTGCAACTGCGTTTAAGATCTAGCCCCCTATCGCTAGGTATAGCATCTTGGAACACATCGTTTAACGTCGTAGTCCGGTGAAGCTGTTAAGACCTTGAATGGTCAATAGCGTAGTCAGTACGAAAAAAATAAAATCGTTTAACGTCAGGTGCAATTGTGTTGGAACAGATGGCGCTTTATATTAGTTTGTTAACAGAAAACTGTAAGTGTACGGCCTGAGTGCATCTGCGTTCGGCGATGCGTCCAGCAGCTCGTTCAGCGTCCAAGAGCGACGCTCGCGCGCCACTCAGGACACTCACGTATTAATGCATACGTTTGAAACGAACGCCGGACGCTCGACTGTAGCGTCCACTCTGGTCGTACACTAAGACCCACTGCTATAGATATGTCATAGATGCCGCCACGTTTTAATTATCTATTTCTTTTTCAATAAGTACACTACAGCAAAATGTAAATTTACGTAAATAACGATATCGTTTTTTTTAGATATAGACCAAATATCTTAGAAGTGAAATTAATGATAAAAATTTATTAAGCAGTTTTTATGTAATACGCACTCAGAAGAAGTGTTTTGCTATTTTTATAAGTATACTAGGTATGCCCGCGACTTCGTCCACGTGGAACTTTCTGTAAAAAACAGTAATTAAAGAAATCATCTGAATGTATTAAGCCCATTAACTTATCTACTTTTCTCTCGTACTTACGTCGCGTCGTCATTAAAATTATAATAACTCTTAATAGAGTGGACCGATTTTAGTGAAACAAAGACTAAGTTACTCTCGAAGATATGCTTTACGATTTTCTTGTAAGGTGAAGTGAGGTTTTATCATGAATACTGTATTAGCATTTAGCAGAGACGAGTGTTCAAATAAACAGACCTGCGATCAACAATAACTAGATAAAGGGTCGGCGCGAAAAATACGTCTCGGTAAATAAGAGCTCACTTGAAATGTGTGCCCTTATTTTGTTTAAATTGTTTGAAACACAGCCAATGTAAGCCCGTTTCACATGCCACAGTGTGTTCAAAAGATGCAAAAATAATACCCGAAAAAGCAATTTAACGGCCGGAGTATCTTACTTTCGCTAAATACATGTTGAATAAGTTATATTTTAAGCTTTAAACTAACAAATAATATCAAATTTTGAACAAAATTACCGATTTTAAACCTGTGATACAAATGTTTGGCCTCGCCCCTCACAAACACGCACAATAATGGGAAAACGTACTTTATTCATTACGTGTTAAGGTTGAATTCACACTAAATATTGTTTATGTTGTCTTTTCATTTGTGAGTGGAGTAATTTATTGCTTTGCTCGTTTTATCGTACGTATCATTTACTATTTTGAACATTTGTGACTTTATTACTAGGTGTTATGGTTGTAATTAGGTTGAACTTAAAACTGTTTTAAAACTTTTTTTCTCCCTTTCTTAGTAAACAAATAGCTACACATAAGTATATATTTACGCGGACAGATTTTAGCATCACTTTTGTACGTGACGCTTTATCTAGTTATTGTTGATCGAAGAAACAGACAGACATTTCTAAAAATGATTGAAATATATTTTATTACTTATTCCAAAACACACAATTCCACACACAAAATCCAAAAGTGCAGACACGTTATATTGACAGTCTTATTGTATGTACAGATGTGGCCAAGCCCCCCACGTATCTCAATTACATGTCTGTATAAAAATTTCTAATACAATGTTATGGAGAAAAAAAATTAGTACATTTTGTGCCTTATTTAAGTCATTTGTCACAATGACAGCCTATTACGATGCTGTCTCACGCCCCTACGAGAAATAAATCTTTCGTGTAAATAACAACGCCTGCGATATGATTATGTATGTCTTTGGTGATATTTCCACCTTGAATATTCAAATGCTTGGAATTGCTTGTTCACGTGTTAAAGGAGAGTTTGTTTGATATATAGTTAGATACATATAGCAGCCGCACATAACTTTATCTGTTGTGTATATATTATCTACTAGTATTTGCCCGCGACTTCGTCCGCGTGGAATAGTATCTTTGGGATAACACGAACACGCAGCGGAAGCTCTCAAAAGGAAAACAGATGCAATTTTGAAATATTCATCACTGGTGCTCCACTCCTGTTGGTTTTAGCGTGATGATATATAGCCTATAACCTTCCTCGATAAATCAGCTATCTAACACTGAAATAATTATTCAAATCAGGACAGTAGTTCCTGAGATTAGCGCGGTCAACGAACCAAAGCCTCCAGTTATATAATATTAGTATAGATTACTAGTCTTCTCTCGTACTTACCTCGAACCGTCGTTCAAATTACATTACAATAACTTTTGACAGAGTGGACCGATTTTAATTAAACAAAGACTAAGTTACTCTCGAGGATATGTTTTATGATTTTCTTTGTGAGGTTTTATTGTGAACCGAGTACTTTATCAGGGATGGGTGTCATACAAACAGACAGCAGACAGATAGACACACACACAGACAGACATTTACAAAAATGATTGAAATGTATTCTATTACTTATTCGTAGACACCTGCAATAATTCTTTTTATGAAAATCGAAAAAAAAAGTGGCTTTAAAATGGACCCTTATTAGATGCACCGCGGTCGCTGAATGTTCGCCATCTTGCTCTTTTGTCTCGCTTTGGTTACGTTAGGTTAGACTTGTGAAAAAGGATAACGCGAACTTGCCTCGGGCGAGCGCGGTGCATTTATTACGAAACCTTTTTAAACTAAATATTTAATACGGATTTAACTTTTTTTTAATAACACGGGTTAGGTTTACATTCTGATTATATGTATAGATATATAGATAGAAGAAATGATTGTGTATACGTCATTCCATGGCAATATTAATTACTCTTAAACCTTAGAAAATGAAAAAAAATATATATCTTAAAGGAATCATTAAAAGAATATATGAAAGAAAAGAGATATTTTATAATTTTTGTAACCAATACAAAAAAAAGCATCTTTATTAAAATAGCAAAATTTAAAAAACATTGAAAATTGGTTTATTGTTTATATTTCCGTCCAGTACTTTCCGTAACAAAAGATAAGATATTAAAATTTATTAAATATATCAAAAATTAAAATGTGAATTTCCAGAAAAAGATTATGTAATATAATAAGGCTTAACTCCGAACCAGATGGCCCAATTTAAACGAACTTTCATTGGCAGATAGTTGATATTATAAGGAGTAACTTGAGCTACTTTTTATTAACCGACTTCGAAAAAGGAGGAGGTTATTAACCGACTTCGAAAAAGGAGGAGGTTACTATGTTCGGTTGTGTGTATTTTTTTTTTAATGTATGTTAATCGATATCTCCGTCAATTATGAACCGATTTTAATGATTCTTTTTTTATTGGAATCGGTTATTTTCAGAGGTGGTCCCATATAAATTTGAAGAAAATATTCAACCCCTAAAGGGGTGAAATATCGTTTATTTGATTTTCGCCCACTTCGTCTCTACGTATTTTTGTGAAATTGGAACCGATTTATTATACCCATTAGAAGCCAGATATATTTATGGACACTAAAAATGGAGAAATAACAATTTTTTACAAAAAAAATAAACCGTCTTTGATGTGAAAAACTAATAAGCAAAGTACGCGCGCTCAGCAAGTTGGTTGGCTCCTGGTTCATCACCTAAACAATGGCCTCAACGAAAACTTACCCCTAGAAAAGTGATGGTCACTATTTGGTGGTCTAGCGCCGGTGTGATTCATCATAGCTTCTTACCAAACGGGGTGAGCATTACTGCAAATGTGTACTGTGAAGAACTGAACACAATGATGAAGAAGCTGGCACATCTCCAACCAGCATTGGTCAATCGCTCGTCTCCGCTGCTCCTGCACGACAACGCACGACCTCATACTGCACAGCAGACGGTCTCCAAGTTGCAAGAACTGAGGTTGGAAGTTCTCTGTCATCCGCCCTACTCAACAGACCTTGCGCCTACTTTTCCCAGAATTTGGATAACTCCTTGGCGGGAAAAAAATTCAATACCCGAGAGGCAGTACAGAATGCCTTTGAAGAATTTGTTGCCTCCCGTCCAGCTGATTTCTTTAAGAAGGGCATCAATAAACTGCCACTGCGTTGGCAAAGATGCATTGATTGCATTGGTGATTACTTCGATTAATACAAATAAAAAATACATGAAAAAAATTCGTTTAAATGTTTTCATACAAAACGGCAATTTCATAGGTAAAGACCAAATATTATAAAGAGGTAAAGTTTGTGAGTGACGTTGTAGGGGAATCTCAGGAACTACTGGTCCGATTTGAAAAATTATTTCAGTGTTATATAGCTAATTTATGGAGAAAGGTTATAGGCTATATATCATCACGCTAAGACCAACAGGAGCAGAGCACCAATGAAGAATGTATCAAAATAGGGGTATTTTTCTCTTGAGAGCTTCCGCTGCGCGTTTGCGTTAGCCCAGAGGCCAGTATTTAATCATTTATATTAAATCAATGTATTATACATATGAAAAAGCAAATAAATTAATTCGGAAAAAGTACCAAATAGGCATTTTAATTTGTGGAAAATAGTTTGTCCCTCAAGACATTTTTTTCTGGGTCACCTGATGTTAAATGATCACCGTCGTCCATAGACACCAGCAACAACCAGGGGAATCGCAAGTACGTTGCCAGCCTATATTTCGGAGGTTGGGGGGAATGGAGAGGGGAGAGGGAGAGGACAGGAGAGGGGTGGGAGGTGGTTCTCCGGCGCTATCGCTGACTGAACGAAATGCAACAATGCAAGCACTGTTACTTCACGGAGGGGAGGTGGTCCTCCGGCGCTATCACTGGCCGAAAGAAACGCAACAATGCAAGCACTGTTACTTCACATTGGTGTTTCTGTGAGAGGGTGATACTACCCCGGGCGAGCCGACCCATTCGTGTTGAAACCAGTAATAGCTTCAGCTTGGCTCTATCACCTAAAGAGACATATATGATTGCACGTATTATAATTAAAAGTATTAAATTATATAGTTTGATTTTAAAATTCTGTAAATAAAGTATACGACGCCGTGGTAGAAGCCAATCGTTTATACAAAGAAAAAAAGGAAATTCCAAACATATTTCCATCCATCTCAACAATCCATGTCTCGATAACTAAAGCCGAGTAAAATACTAGCCCGCTTTATACAGAGGAGTAATAAAATTCTTTGTGGACAGACATCCGGAGTTATTTCCCGTTTAACAAAGGAAAGAATAATCGGTCAACCGTGCACCCTTCAACCCATCTTTATTAATATGCATTAGTTCATGAGAGTATAGATCTTACTTTTTTTCGTTTTTCCCTACTTTATCCGATTCTATATTCTGACTGATGGACTGGTATTATTTTAGACTATTTGTATTTTGAACTTCGAGACAATAAAGCTGACAGGTTCTTATAAATGATGTTTCATATATTTAGTGCCATCTATTGTATTATTTGCGGTCAATTTTAGAAACGAGCTATGGTTAACCAAGAATGAAACCGTTTACTAGGTTGATAAAATTATTGTTTTTGAATTCTATCTATTGAAATCATTATTATTTACCTGCTTTTAAATATACATTTTCATCATATTCACCTTTGTTTCATTTTTTTTCTAAACCAGCGATATCCATCGATGTCGAAAGCATCGATGTTTTTTATGCGCGATGTTGCATCTATATACATAGACATTTCAAAACATGGATGTTTTTATGAGAGACTTTTTTATCGAACTGACTACGCTACTGACCTGGCAAGGTGTTAACAGCTTCACTGGACTACTAAGGCGAGCGTTTAAGGTACTCAGCCGATTTTATTTTGGCAACTAGCTCAAAAGTGCTCGGCAGATCTCGGCTTGGGCCTGATTCATGCAATTCACGACCTATATTTCGTTTTACCTGGGGAAATCCCTTATGGATACACCACCCTCTCGGGGGAGAGAGTGGGTTATGTCCGACTCGCACGGACTACAACCCCACGGTGTACGTCTGTCGCTATAGTTGGCGCAACACGAGATCTCTATAGACTTCATCGTGCTGCCCCAGTTGGCCCAACAGCAAAACCTCCGCCGCCGGGCCCCGTCTTGTTAGGAGACTACCGTGTACACACCGACTGTCTTCTCCGTCCACTGGACCTATGCAATGGGACAATGACCAAATCTCCCCTAGTCCGGTTACTGTGGGAGGAGGCGGACAAACTGCCGCCTCCTTCTGCCTGTCCTCCGGTGGAGGCGACGGTCACCTCGAGGGTCCTCCTCACGGACCCTCTCCGCCACCTCCTTCTGCGAGACGACTTCCTCGCAGAAGGAGGTCATAGCATTCCACACATCCTCACCGCTGAGCATGGCCGCAACCACGCTCGGCAGCGAGATATCATGTCCTACTGCCGCGCCGCAGCCAGAGTGCGACATTGCTTCTCCACGCAGCACACACAGACAGAGTGTGCCGCGCGGTGTCCGGGTCAACGCCGCCATTCGCGACCTATCTGAGATAACCTAAGGTAAACTACTTATTCATACTTATATGAATTATTAAAACATATATGTACCAAGCATACATACCTCAATTACTCTTATATGTACTTTGTGTCGGATAATTTTCTAAGCTATTTCAGTTCGATAAGGAAAAAAACAAAACCCTTCCACTTTCATGTGTAAGCGAGTGTGCGTGCAAGTGTGTGAAGTTGATATGTATAATGTTGTTGTAGCGATGTAAGATTTTGTGTCACTGTATCGCCCGAGCAGCGTACTCAAGAGCTCCACGTCAAGGACCTAGGCTTGAGCCGCTGCCAAGGGTGACTTAGTCAGTGTGCTAAAGCGAAATTTACCCACAGACCATGGCGGCGAGATCTGTGGTTACACGGGCGTGAACATGACCACGCTCTGTTTGGAAAGACAGGCGGGTACTGATCGTTCACTGCCGTTATTTCGTCGGGAGGGTCGGTATTTATGAGTAACATCACGTCCCTACTGCTTTACCGGACTTGGGTTTACTAGCCTGGTAGCCTGTTACTGATCTATTTCAACGTGTGTACTGCCCTTATTTTTTTAAATACGTTTTCCCTAGTCAGTTTAAAAATGAATTACCGACATCTCTTGACAACTTATAGAAATAAATTTACCTAATGAAAAAGAATGTGCTCAAAATCAAATATTTTATTCAATTTAGCCCGTGTTATCATTTGAAAATCTTACGTCTCGGCAAACAATCCAGTTACTGTGAACAACAGGTAACAAACTCGATCTTTATCTTTCTTTGTATCAGAGATGTTATTTCCTGACATCACCATTGTTCACATAATAACCCACTCTATAAATAGACATTTGACAATAAAACTAGGTTGATATGGCGCTTATATTATTGTTCGACACATAGGTAATGAATTTTTGAACTTGACTGTAGAACGTATTAGTGAATACCAAAAAACTTCTATTGATCATACTCGATGTTATTACAAAAAAGTTAAATACGCATTGAATATTTGCTTTAAAAAGGTCTCGTATTAAATGCACTGCGGTCGCTGAATGATCGCCATCTTGCTCTTTTGTCTCGTTTTGGTTACGTTAGGTTAGACTTGCGAAAAAGGATAACGCGAATTTACCCCGGTCGAGCGCGGGGCATGGAATACGAAACCTTTTTAAAGCAAGTATTCAATACGTATTTAACTGTTTTCTAATAACACATACTGAGTCTAAAACATCCAATGGTTTTTTTGTGTTTATTGTACTGACAATAGATATTTATAATCATATATTTTATCATATAATATCAAAAATTCTTACTTTATCATTATTCTGTCGAAGTTATGAATGGGTTTAAGTATGATAATAAACTAGCCTCTGCCCGCGACTTCGTCCACGTGGATTAGAAACTTTGGGCTAACGCTAGCACGCAGCGGAAGCTCTCCAAAAGGAAAATAACCCCGATTTTGAATCATTCTTCTATTGGTCTTAGCGTGATGATATATAGCCTATATTACCTATACCTATATATTACCTGCCTCGATAAATGGACTATATAACACTGAAAGAATTCATTTCAGATCGGACCAGTAGTTCCTGAGATTACCCTCTACAACGCCACAAACTGACAAACTTTACCTCTTTATAATATTAGTATAGAGCATACATTTAAAAATATCTCCAAAACTAATCTAGTCGTTCTAAAATGTCTCAATGTAAGTCTAAATATATTATATTACAAATTCGTGAACGTGCATTTTTAAAATGTGATCAAGGTAAGAGATTGGTGTAAACAGAATTGTATGTACATTTGTAAAACAAATTTAATTGTACAAAGTAAAGAGAGAACATAGTTTATATCTATTAGATCTGGCGTGCGGCTTGTTAATATAGGTCTATAAAATATTTAAACACTAGCTGATTCCCGTGACTTAGTCTGCGTCGTTTATTATCTCAATTTGTCATATCTCAAAAGAATTAGGCAGCGTTTTCGACGAAAGCTCTCAGCCGGCTGACTTTTTCCGACACTTTGAAATATAACGATTCAACCAATTTAAAAAAAATCTTCAGAAGTTATATACCTAAACCTTCTTCGTGAATCAATGTACTTATTTACTTCATTAAAAACTCAAGCTTAACAATTAATTAGTAAAATGGTATTAATAGAAAAAGTAACAAATATTCATCTCATAAACTATTCCGTTTATTATATTTACGTGATTTTTACCCATTTCTCCATTTGCCCACGATATCAACGGTAAGTGTGACCGCCTATGTGTGATCGTTGTGAATTAACCTTGTGTAAAAATATAAATTAGTTTAGCATGACAACGCATTTAGCTAGGTGTTAATGACTACGTGCGGTACCGCTACGACACACCCGAGAGGCGAGACTACTCGTACAACGCCACCGGAATATATTACTAGTGCCACCATATTAGAGATATATCGGGGGAGCCACTATTGACCTGCGATACCGCGCTATTGTCTATATCGGATCATACTAATGACCTCAAACGCTATTGGTTGAAGTTATCGGCTGTTCATTATTCACCCTGGTGTGAGACGTCATTGGTTGGAGTTCGGCATATAAAGGGCAAGATGTCGTTTATCTGAACGCGTTGTAGCCCGGTGAAGCTGTGAAGACCTTACAAGGTCAATAGCGTAGTCAGTTCGAGAAAAATTTTTTTGATCTGAACGCACTCCTATGTGGAAGTTATTGTAAGGCGAAGCTCTGCCCGAATAAATAGTCACAGTGCCTAAAGTGTGTTATTGGTTTCTCTTTTATAACATAGGACTAAAAGCTCTGTTACACATTTTAGTTAACGGTCGAAATTAGTCATCTTGTAACCGATATTTTCTATTTTTATTTTGGCTTCGCTTTTGCAATACTTATATGTAATCAGATGGATAGTTTTAAATTGAAGATGTCTTGTCTAGTGCAATATAGAAGTCACGTACAGAATTCTCATGATACTTTATAATTAAATTGCATCGAGAAACTGTGAACACATTTTGTATCATTCATTTTTCAATTGATTTTATTTAAAACAGAATAGCGTTGTCGAGAGACTGTCTACAATTGTTCCACTTTGTTAACATACTTCTTTTTTAATATTGAATCGAATAAGAATGTCTTTGTCGCAAACTTTAATTGAAATGTACATTTAAATATCTTCATGCTAGTTTTATTCTTTACTAGCGGTGACGGCGACTACGTCCGCGTGGAACCTAATGTAAAAATACAGCGACTAATCAAATCTTCTGAATGTATTAAGTCCATTTACTTATCTACTTTCCTCTCGTACTTAAGTCGCGTCGTCATTAAAATTACAATAACTTTTGATTGAGTGAACCGATTTTAATGAAACCAAGACTAAATGTTACCTAAGGATATGATTTTATTTTAAAGTTAACTACAAGTTGTAATATATCATAATTCGCTTAATTATTTACAAATAATTATAATAAAAATACACCCGAAATATCACATTTTACTCTTCTGTGATAAAAACAAATTATATTTATATTTTAAAATTCTCAAAACAATCATTACATAGTATAAAACAAAGTCCCCTACCGCGTCTGTCTGTCTGTCTGTTCGGGATAAACTCAAAAACTACTGAACGGATTTTCTTGCAGTTTTCACCAGTGGATAAAGTGTTTCACGAGGAACGTTTTGGTGTATAATTGGTCAAGGATTTTTTTATAATCAGGGCAGGACAACGTCTGCCGTGCCCGCTAGTATTAAATATTAATTAAATATAACCAAAACTTCTATTAAAGATTTAATAGAATTTTAATTTTAATTCGTTACTTATCATAGTAATTTATTTGCAAAACATGATGTTAAGTCGTAAATACAAAAATGTTAATAACGAAAATGATTTAAATTTAACGTCGGTATTATCTAAAATTAATTCTAAATTACAAATAACAATTTATTGTTCTATATTTTATTTAGGCAATATAGCATATATACGTTACGATAAACTAATCATAAAACAAAACAAAAACGAAACGACCACCAACAAAAGGTTACTTTCGACGTCACCTCAAACACCTCAGCAAAATGTACACAAAAATACTAATCTAGAAAAACAAAACAATCAAACAAACAAAAAATACAAAGCATCGAAAAATACAATACAGTCCTACATGATAAGAGATGATGATGAATGAAAATTAGAGGCCGCCTCCACTACAAATATTATTATACCACAAAACAACAAAAACAAACACTTTGTCCCATTACGGCCGGTCACCGCGGGACAAATAGACCAAAACCCTCCAGCTTTAAACGAAAAAAATACACAGCAGAACAAACTATTAATCTGCACATATAACACTAGAACATTATTATCTACAGAGAGAATGATTGAATTCAAAAATGCCATTAAAACAATTAATTATGACATTATTGGATTATCAGAGGTGCGAAGAAAAGGGTATAGCATAGAAGAAGATGAAACACATATATTTTGCTACTATGGACAGACGAAGGGACACTTAGGGGTTGGATTCCTAATCAAAAAAATATATAAAGCTAATATATTAAGCTTTGTGGGCCTCACTGAGAGAGTCGCTGTACTAAACTTACATTTCGATCACCAAAGTATGTCAGTTATCCAAGTGCACGCACCCACTAGTGCAGGAACAAGAAGAAATAAGCAAATTTGACGAAATAGAAATTATACAAACTATAAAGAAACTGAAAACATATATTCTGGAGCATGAAAGAGATTTTAAAAAGCCAACTTCCCCTTAATCTGAAAAAGAAAGTTATTGACACATGTTTACTCCCAACCATGACATACGGTAGCCAAACTTGGAAATATACACAAAAATCACAACAAAAAATCAAGACTTGTCAAAGAGCAATAGAACGAAACATATTAAAAATAAAACTAAAAGACAAGATACTGCATAGCAGCATAAGATCCAAAACAAAAATAATCGATGCTCTACAGTATAGCTTGAGATCAAAATGGAAATGGGCAGGCCATGTTGCAAGGATGCAACCGGAAAGGTGGACTAAAGTTGCTACGATGTGGATGGGTCCAATTGGAAAACGAAGACTAGGTAGACCTAACACGAGATGGTCAGATGACCTCCGTAAAATAGAAACAGATTGGCCTAACGCAGCAATAAACAAAAATAAATGGCAGGAGCTGGAGGAGGCCTTTACCCGAGAGGGGTCCAAA
>MU158736.1:0-35168 GCA_015888305.1 Antheraea pernyi | reverse complement strand
TGACACA
This sequence comes from Antheraea pernyi, assembly GCA_015888305.1. Lineage (NCBI taxonomy): Eukaryota > Metazoa > Arthropoda > Insecta > Lepidoptera > Saturniidae > Antheraea > Antheraea pernyi. Next base: position 35,161 of record MU158736.1, on the reverse strand, counting down.
TGTTTACTCCCAACCATGACATACGGTAGCCAAACTTGGAAATATACACAAAAAGCACAACAAAAAATCAAGACTTGTCAAAGAGCAATAGAACGAAACATATTAAAAATAAAACTAAAAGACAAGATACTGCATAGCAGCATAAGATCCAAAACAAAAATAATCGATGCTCTACAGTATAGCTTGAGATCAAAATGGAAATGGGCAGGCCATGTTGCAAGGATGCAACCGGAAAGGTGGACTAAAGTTGCTACGATGTGGATGGGTCCAATTGGAAAACGAAGACTAGGTAGACCTAACACGAGATGGTCAGATGACCTCCGTAAAATAGAAACAGATTGGCCTAACGCAGCAATAAACAAAAATACATGGCAGGAGCTGGAGGAGGCCTTTACCCGAGAGGGGTCCAAACAATTTATAATCACATACAATATTTATTAACTTAATAATATTACTTTTTTTTAATAACATTTGTATTGATTTAACGAATGTTTGGTTTTGGAATAAATGGGCTTTTTATTTTATTTATTTATTTTATTTACTTTATAACAAAAAGTTGCTAATAATATTTTCTGTTTTATTTAAGATCCGAGTTAGCTGATAGATGGCACTACAATTAATAAAGCTTTGATTTTGTTATTAACTTACATTGAAATTAGACGGTAGCACGGTCGAACGCTTTTTATTTTATTTATTTATTTTATTTACTTTATAACAAAAAGTTGCTAATAATATTTTCTGTTTTATTTAAGATCCGAGTTAGCTGATAGATGGCACTACAATTAATAAAGCTTTGATTTTGTTATTAACTTACATTGAAATTAGACGGTAGCACGGTCGAACGCTCAAACAATATTTACAAACAATTTTGGTAGGTGGTAGAGCCACGAAGAGATTACTAGAAGATTACGAGAAGAATACTGGTTTCAGTATGTATGGGTCGGCTCGCCTGGGGTAGTACCACCCTCTCACAGAAAACCAACGTGAAGAAACAATGCTTGCATTACTGCGTTTCGTTCGGTCAGTGAGAGCACCGGAGGCCCACCTCTCTTCCTCCTCTCCCTTTCCGCTTCCGTTCCTCTCCCTCCAACACAGGCTGGCAACACACTTGCGACTACCCTGATATTGCAAGTGTCTATGGACGGTGGTGATCACTTAACATCAGGTGAACCACCTGTCCATTTGCCTCCTATGACATAAAAAAAAACAAATAAAACTGAAGGATCTGTTGTTTGTACCCGTGTTACTCTCCCGAAAAGGGGAGCCGATTTTAATGACAATTTTATATGGAAACAGGGGATTTTATTAATGTCGATTCTATTAAACGATGGAACGATATAACCTTGTAGAGTTTCGGTTAATATAACAGTTGCCAAAGCCATTCGAGAATCACTTATAGGCTTTACGATTACTCTAACTTATATGGTCCGGTCGAGTAAACCGTTTATGACGCCAATAAAATAAGAAAATCGAAAAATATTCGACGCTATATGTACAACCAGTGCCAGTCTTTTCGACCTCTCTGAATACAGTTGTGCAGAACGAAAATTTAGGTATACCTACGTATTATACTATGCCAGCTTCCGCCCGCGACTTCGTCTAAGTTCGAATAGTCACTTTGGGCTAAGAATAACTTTAACTCGCGCCTTCGTTTACGTAGAAGGTCAAAAATAATAGAAATATGCCGTGTTATTACAAAAAAGTTAAATACGTATTAAATACTCGGTTTATAAAAGACTTCTAATAAATGCACCGCGCTCGCCCGAGGCAAGTTCGCGTTATCCTTTTTCACAAGTCTGACCTAACCAAAGCGAGACAAAAGAGCAAGATGGCGAACATTCAGCGACCGCGGTGCATTTAATATGAGACCTTTTTAAAGCCAGGGTTCAATACGTATTTAAGTTTTTTGAAATAACACCGATGTTGTCGCGGATTTTTTTAGAACGTTTAAATGGGAAAAATTCTGTCATACATGATTTTTACTAAACTTTAACCGTTAACGCAGCAGAAGCTCTCAAAAGGGTAAAAAAGCAATTTAGAAACAATCTTCAACTCCGATCTTATTGGCCTCAGCGTGATAATAGATTCCTCGATAGATGAGCAGATCTAGCACTGAAATACTTTTTCAAATCGGACCAGTAGTTCCTGAGATTAGCGCCTTCAAGCAAACAAACTCAGCAGCTTTATAATACATATTATAGCATAGATATGTGTTAAATGTATGAAATCGAGACAACTTAAGGACGAATAAATACCAATTTTAGATACCAATAATCATATTTTAACTTTGTTTTGTATTAAACTATTGTCTATATTACGCGCAAACCCAAACTTTTTTTTGAAGTTTTTTGAAGTGAAACTTCTAATGCGACTTCCATCAAGGTACCGTTAAACGTTGAACGCTATCATGGAGGGGGTATGAAAGCACTGTTGCGTTAAACGTTCAACGTTCCTGGGGAGGGGGAATAGAAATTGACAGAGCGAGAAAAATAATCAAACATTTCGTATCTTACTTTAGTTATCATAATCCCATTGTAAATGTTATAGATTTGAATATTTCTCAACTCGAAAATGATAATTAAAATATGCGATCAATTGTGAATTGTAAGCAATGTTAATAAAGTCTTAAAGAAACAATATGATTTCATTAAACATCAATTTCTACCCCTTCCTGTTTTTATTTCCACATTACGAAGTTTCACTTCTTCCGCGCTGAGGGACTTCACGCACTATTATTTTTTTATGTCATAGCAGACATACAAAGAGGTGGGTCACCTGATGTTAAGTGATCACCACCGTCCATAGACACTAACAACACCAGGGGATCGAGGTGCCCGCCTCCGGCGGTCTCACTGACCTAACGAAACGCAACAATACAAGCGCTGTTACTTCACGTCGGTATTTCTGTGAGTGGGGTCTTACTCCGGGCGAGCTGACCCATTCATGCTGAAACCAGTAATAGCTTCAACGTGGCTCTACAACTTATTTTTCGCACGTCTAACCAAACCTAACTAAAGCGAGATAAAAGATCAAGAGGTCGAACGTTCGACGAGCGCGGTGCATTTAATACGATAGTACCCAAACTGTTTTTAAAGCAAGTATTCAATACGTATTTAACTTTTTTGTAATAACACGGATTATCCTTCATGTGTGCCTCGTTAATAAACTAAAAAAATGTACAATTTGAAATTTATTATTCGTAAACTTGCGACCGTCATTCACTGTAAGCTATAGTTCTAGCTCATTGTGTATGCCCTATATTAATCTAGAAATGCGTCACAGCAATAACTCACTCCTACCGTCTGACGCAACGGGGTCCATTCCACTCCGTAAGCATCAATGGCTTTCACTTCAGCATAATTTTTTTCATTTTCTAAATGCAAACCATTGTTTGTATTTCAAATGAATCAAGGCGACGATAAAATAGTTCTGTACTATTTTCTCTTCTGTTTTTCAACCGATTTTCTTTATTTTTGAAGTGAAAACTTCTTTAGCCGCTTTGAGAGATTTTTGGTACGGGAATAACTGACGGGTTCGCGCGACCGATGATCTCGACATGCTTGTGACGTATTGCGCATACGTCAGATTAGCGACGCGTAATATAACAGCCTGTGTACATCAGGGTGTCCCTTATTAACCAAGTTGACTTTTTTAACTTGGTATCGTTCATTTAGAGTTAGTTTTTATAACCTAAAAACATTTTTAAAAAATTCGATGCCGTTTAACCGTGCCTAAATGACGATGCTTTTGCCATTCATTTACCATGGGGTGTTTTTCACTTTCTTTTCCTGGTCGCCTGCATGGCTTATATAAAGGAGAGTGGAATAATCTGGAAGACTGACGTCATTATTCCAGCAAATCGACAAAGTTCAATACGTATCTTTTTAGAACCCAATTGTTTCTTGTTCCCACGATCAATAATTCCTTTGATATGTGTTTAGCAAAGAGTTTGTATACAGGTTCTATTATTACTACATTATGCAAATGAAGTCGCGAGACACAATATGTTAAAAATATCAAAACGTTGCCCCAAAACTGTACCGTTACTAATCGTATCTCATTAGCAAATTCATTTGTTATTGGCCACTAAAGCCTAATGAGAACAAATTTTCCCCCTCGGGACGAGACAGCTGTGCATTTTTATTCTTTTGATTAATGCAAAACTCAATTTGTATAATTAAATTTTACTAACGATATTATTGTGTTGCAAAGAAAATCTCTGTAATTTATTAATTCCATTTGGTATTTTTCACTGAAGTCGGAAGGAAGAGAAAATTATATAGACATTTTTTAATTACATCATAAAAAGTAGTATTATAAATATTATAAATACTAGCAATTACCCACGACTTCGTCTGCGTGGAATTACTCCAAAAAGTTTTGTTCAGCATAAACTTTTGCGTAGAGCGCATGTAATACTGGCTGCTGTTTCTTTATTATATTTATGCCGAACTTCTTTTTAATAAAATTTTTTTACAAAAAAAATAAACCGCCTTTGATGTGAAAAACTAATAAGGCACTAAAAAGCGAAAAATAACTGAATTATGAAATTAAATAAAAAATATTGATATTTGCACTACCTAATAATATATTTGAAGTCGATGCCAACCTAAATTCATATCATCTACATACAAAGTTTTGGTCCACTCTCGTGTCTCATGATGTACGAGTATATCTGTATAGTATACATATTTTATTACCTGCAACTTTGAAATGTAGGTCGGCATCGACTTCAAATATATTATTAGGTAGTGCAAATATCAATATTTTTTATTTAATTTCATAATTCAGTTATTTTTCGCTTTTTAGTGCCTTATTAGTTTTTCACATCAAAGGCGGTTTATTTTTTTTGTAAAAAAATTTTATTAAAAAGAAGTTCGGCATAAATATAATAAAGAAACAGCAGCCAGTATTACATGCGCTCTACGCAAAAGTTTATGCTGAACAAAACTTTTTGGAGTAATTCCACGCAGACGAAGTCGTGGGTAATTGCTAGTATTTATAATATTTATAATACTACTTTTTATGATGTAATTAAAAAATGTCTATATAATTTTCTCTTCCTTCCGACTTCAGTGAAAAATACCAAATGGAATTAATAAATTACAGAGATTTTCTTTGCAACACAATAATATCGTTAGTAAAATTTAATTATACAAATTGAGTTTTGCATTAATCAAAAGAATAAAAATGCACAGCTGTCTCGTCCCGAGGGGGAAAATTTGTTCTCATTAGGCTTTAGTGGCCAATAACAAATGAATTTGCTAATGAGATACGATTAGTAACGGTACAGTTTTGGGGCAACGTTTTGATATTTTTAACATATTGTGTCTCGCGACTTCATTTGCATAATGTAGTAATAATAGAACCTGTATACAAACTCTTTGCTAAACACATATCAAAGGAATTATTGATCGTGGGAACAAGAAACAATTGGGTTCTAAAAAGATACGTATTGAACTTTGTCGATTTGCTGGAATAATGACGTCAGTCTTCCAGATTATTCCACTCTCCTTTATTGAAGCTATGCAGGCGACCAGGAAAAAAAAGTGAAAAACACCCCATGTTAAATGAATGGCAAAAGTATCGTCATTTAGGCACGGTTAAACGGCATCGAATTTTTTTATAATGTTTTTAGGCTATAAACTAGCTATTTGAAGGATACCAAGTTAAAAAAGTCAAGTTGGTTAATAAGGGACACCCTGATGTCCACAGGCTGTTATATTACGCGTCGCTAATCTGACACATGCGCAATACGTCACCAGCATGTCGAGGTCATCGGTGGCGCGAACCCATAAATTATTCTCGTACCAAAAATAAAGCGGCTAACGAAGTTTTCACTTCGACATGTGTTTTGGCATGGCATGACAGATTTTCCACGCAAATGCAACTTACTATATCATAATCAGGATATGAACTAATATAGACTGCATTAAGACATATTCACTATAAAATATGTTCTAGTGTTAATTTCTGAAGTGAGACCGCATGCCACCCCTGACTCGTGTACCGTATGACGTGACCGAGCACTGGTTGTCACGCAGCATGAGTGATGGCGTGCCTCGTCGACGTTACCACCTGATTTATTACTTCCGACCTACCTCTCCGCCCCCCACCGCCTCCATCTTTCTCCCACGAGCCTTGGCTACTTGGAAAATACTGATGTCTAATTACGTTTTAACTGATATATCGTGGTAAGGTTCACTTAACATTTAGTGTTTGTTTCATGTCAATCGGTTCGTAAATAAAAAAGTTATGCCAATTTAAAGAATCACGTCGAACATTTGTTAAACTATCTATCTACTGTTCTTTCTCTTTTCAGTAGCATTGACTACTTTATCAACTTGATATTTTTTAATGTAAACTATACTGAGCGTATGGTAAACGCCTACAAAAAAGGGAAAGGAACTACGTTCCAACTGGAGGTCCATGGACCTCTCAATGTTTTTTTACATTACTGCCAATATACGTAGGTTAGTTTTTATTTTAATTGAACCCGGTAGATGATGTTACGAACGGGTTGTAGGCTTATTGGGACAGAAGTTACTGGGACAACGTACTGGGAAGACATTTATCGGCAATATATGTAGGTTATTTGTTATCTTAATTGGACCTGGTAGGTGATGCTGCGAACGGGTTCAAAGCATATTTTAAAATATTTCTCACATACCAACTGGGTATATGTTTGAGTGAGTCCCTGGATATTTGGGATTCACAATTTGAAACAGTAGGTATCGCTGCAATCGGGTTTTGAGATGTATTTAGATTTTTCGCGTTTAAAAGTACAATCGAAACCGGTAATAACCGATTTGGTGCAGACGAAGTCGCACGGGTCAGCTAGTATAATATAAAATATTACAGTTATAAACAAACAAGTGGCTTATACTTGTATATTTATATATATTAAATCGTGATCTTAATGTTTCCTGACCCTATTCTCAGTAAGAGAACCCTGAGATTATTCATGTTGGCATTATCATAAGCACTACCGATTCGAAATAACGATGACTTAGCGCCATTAGCACATTGTCACCATTTCAATGGAATAGACACAATAAGAACCTACTTTTTGCTATTTTGCACAGTAATTTGTGTTATTGCTACGCTTTGTTATTTTTGAATGGAGAATCCGTGAGATAATTATTGCTTATATTTATCTACTAGCTAATTCCCGTTGCGAATTTTAAAAAAATGTGTCGTAAAGAAACACGACGTAAGTCATAGTCTTTATTATACCTGTATGTTCACTAGTTTTGACCTAATTGAACCTCAAGAGAACTGTATTTTCATTTTATATATACATATATTGGTATGAAGTACTAAAAAAGCTCATAATACATTTCTGTTAAGTGGTCACTTCAGCCTGTAGTAATGACATTCATTTAATGATAGATAGGACCTCAGTTCTAAGGTCAGTCATTGATAATTAGTTCTCCCAAGGACTGAGATAGAATGCCTCGAATGTCACTGTGTACTGTCAATAATAACCCATCAGACTAATAGGGACTAGTAGAGCTGAGACAGGTAAATATGAACTGTTACTTACTAATATTTATTTAGGTCATTATTTAAACGTATTATTCCTTAACTTGTAACTAATACTCTTGAAAAAGGTGTAGCTGTAGGTAGGCACCACCTCTTTTGTAGGTGGTAGAGCCACGCTGAAGCTATTACAGGTTTCAGCATGAATGGGTCGGCTCGCCCGGGGTAGTACCACCATCTCACAGAAAACTAACTCGACAAAGTATGTAAAGATTAGATCGAACTATGGAAATTTGTGTTCATGTAAGTCAATATAAGTAAGTGTCAAGCAAGTTATTGCAAGATTGCAAGCACACACACCACAAGTCGTACTTCATCTCTTTGCACGTCTGAACAAGCGTTGCGGACGGCGGTGGCGGCAACGGCAGAACCATGCAAGTTTAGAACTATAGCTTACAGTGAATGACGGTCACAAGTTTACGAATAATAAATTTCAAATTGAACATTTTTTTAGTATTTTTTTAATGATTAACGAGGCACACATTAAAGATAATCCGTGTTATTACAAAAAAGCTTCGATCAGTTATTGTTGATCGAAGCAAAAAAGTTAAATACGTATTGAATACTTGCTTTAAAAAAGTTTGGGTACTTTTGTATTAAATGCACCACGCTCGCCGAATGTTCGACATCTTGATCTTTTATCTCGCTTTGGTCAGGTTAGACTTGCGAAAAAGAAGTTGTACGTGGTAGAGCCACGCTGAAGCTATTAGTGGTTTCAGCATGAATGGGTCGGCTCGTCGACCACACACGACACACAGAAACACCGACGTGAATTAACAGCGCTTGCATTGTTGCGTTTCGTTAGGACAGTAAGACCGCCGGAGACCCACCTCGATCCCCTGGTGTTGTTAGTGTCTATGGACGGTGGTGATCACTTAACATCAGGTGACCCACCTCTTTGTATGTCTGCTATGACATAAAAAAAATAATAGTGCGTGAAGTCCCTCCGCGCGGAAGAAGTGAAACTTCGTAATGTGGAAATAAAAAGAGGAAGGGGTAGAAATTGATTTTTACTGAAATCATATTGTTTCTTTAAGACAAACTTTATTAACGTTGCTTACAATTCACAATTGATCGCATCTTTTAATTATCATTTTCGAGTGGAGAAATATCCAAATCTATAACATTTACAATGGGATTATGATAACTAAAGTAAGATACGAAATGTTTGATTATTTTTCTCGCTCTGTCTCTTTCTATTCCCCCTCCCCAGGAACGTTGAACGTTTAACGCAACAGTGCTTTCATACCCCCTCCATGATAGCGTTCAACGTTTAACGGTACCTTGATGGAAGTCGCATTAGAAGTTTCACTTCAAAAAACTTCAAAAAAAAGTTTGGGTTTGCGCGTAATATAGACAATAGTTTAATACAAAACAAAGTTAAAATATGATTATTGGTATCTAAAATTGGTATTTATTCGTCCTTAAGTTGTCTCGATGTCATACATTTAACATATATCTATACTATAATATTATAAAGCTGCTGAGTTTGTTTGCTTGAAGGCGAATCTCAGGAACTACTGGTCCGATTTGAAAAATTATTTCAGTGCTAGATCTGCTCATCTATCAAGGAAGGCTATATATTATCACGCTGAGGCCAATAAGAGCGGAGTTGAAGATTGTTTCAAAATTGCTTTTTTTCCCTTTTGAGAGCTTCTGCTGCGTAAACGGTTAAAGTTTAGCAAACATGATGTATGACGGAATTGTTCCCATTTAAACGTTCTAAAAAAGTCCGCGACAACATCGGTGTTATTTCAAAAAACTTAAATACGTATTGAACCTTGGCTTTAAAAAGGTCTCATATTAAATGCACCGCGGTCGCTGAATGTTCGCCATCTTGCTCTTTTGTCTCGCTTTGGTTAGGTCAGACTTGTGAAAAAGGATAACGCGAACTTGCCTCGGGCGAGCGCGGTGCATTTATTAGAAGTCTTTTATAAACCGAGTATTTAATACGTATTTAACTTTTTTGTAATAACACGGCATATTTCTGTTATTTTTGACCTTCTACGTAAACGAAGTCGCGAGTTAAAGTTAGTCTAAGCCCAAAGTGACTATTCGAACTTAGACGAAGTCGCGGGCGGAAGCTGTCATATTACGTAGGTATATCTAAATTTTCGTTCTGCACAACTGTATTCAGAGAGGTCGAAAAGATTGTTGTACATATAGCTGGTTGTACATATAGCGTCGAATATTTTTCGATTTTCTTATTTTATTGGCGTCATAAACGGTTTACTCGACCGGACCATATAAGTTAGAGTAATCGTAAAGCCTATAAGTGATTCTCGAATGGCTTTGGCAACTGTTATATTAACCGAAACTCTACAAGGTTATATCGTTCCATCGTTTAATAGAATCGACATTAATAAAATCCCCTGTTTCCATATAAAATTGTCATTAAAATCGGCTCCCCTTTTCGGGAGAGTAACACGGGTACAAACAACAGATCCTTCAGTTTTATTTGTTTTTTTTTATGTCATAGGAGGCAAACGGACAGGTGGTTCACCTGATGTTAAGTGATCACCACCGTCCATAGACACTTGCAATATCAGGGTAGTCGCAAGTGTGTTGCCAGCCTGTGTTGGAGGGAGAGGAACGGAAGCGGAAAGGGAGAGGAGGAAGAGAGGTGGGCCTCCGGTGCTCTCACTGACCGAACGAAACGCAGTAATGCAAGCATTGTTTCTTCACGTTGGTTTTCTGTGAGAGGGTGGTACTACCCCAGGCGAGCCGACCCATACATACTGAAACCAGTAATAGCTTCAGCGTGGCTCTACCACCTACCAAAATTGCTACCATTGTTTGTATAGACGTATATATGAGCGTTCGACCGTGCTACCGTCTAGTTTCAATGTAAGTAAATAACAAAATCAAAGCTTTATTACTTGTAGTGCCATCTATCAGCTAACTCGGAACTTAAATAACACAGGAAATATTATTAGCAACATTTTTATAAAGTAAATAAAATATAGAACAATAAATTGTAATTTATAATTTAGAATTAATTTTAGACAATACCGACGTTAAATTTAAATCATTTTCGTTATTAACATTTTTGTATTTATGACTTTACACCATGTTTTGCAAATAAATTAACGTAATAAGTAACGAATTAAAATTAATAAGATTTAATAGAAGTTTTGGATATATTTAATTATTATCTAATATTGTTTTAAGAATTTTAAAATATCAATATAATTTGTTTTCATCACAGAAGAGTAAAATGTGTTATTTCGGGTGTATCTGTAAATAATTAAGCCAATTGTGATATATTACAACTTGTAGTTAACTTTAAAATAAAATCATATCCTTGGGTAACATTTTCGGGTGTATCTGTAAATAATTAAGCCAATTGTGATATATTACAACTTGTAGTTAACTTTAAAATAAAATCATATCCTTGGGTAACATTTAGACTTGGTTTCATTAAAATCGGTTCACTCTATCAAAAGTTTTTGTAATTTTAATGACGACGCGACTTAAGTACGAGAGAAACGTAGATAAGTAAATGGACTTAATACATTCAGAAGATTTGATTAGTTATTTTTACATTAGGTTCCACGCGGACGTAGTCGCGGGCACCGCTAGTAAAGAATAAAACTAGCATGAAGATATTTAAATGTACATTTCAATTAAAGTTTGCGACAAAGACATTCTTATTCGATTCAATATTAAAAAAGAAGTATGTTAACAAAGTGGAACAATTGTAGACAGTCTCTCGACAACGCTATTCTGTTTTAAATAAAATCAATTGAAAAATGAATGATACAAAATGTGTTCACAGTTTCTCGATGCAATTTAATTATAAAGTATCATGAGAATTCTGTACGTGACTTCTATATTGCACTAGACAAGATATCTTCAATTTAAAACTATCCATCTGATTACATATAAGTATTGCAAAAGCGAAGCCAAAATAAAATAGAAAATATCGGTTACAAGATGACTAATTTCGACCGTAAACTAAAATGTGTAACAGAGCTTTTAGTCCTATGTTATAAAAGAGAAACCAATAACACACTTTAGGCACTGTGACTATTTATTCGGGCAGAGCTTCGCCTTACAATAACTTCCACATAGGAGTGCGTTCAGATCAAAAAAATTTTTCTCGAACTGACTACGCTATTGACCTTGTAAGGTCTTCACAGCTTCACCGGGCTACAACGCGTTCAGATAAACGACATCTTGCCCTTTATATGCCGAACTCCAACCAATGACGTCTCACACCAGGGTGAATAATGAACAGCCGATAACTTCAACCAATAGCGTTTGAGGTCATTAGTATGATCCGATATAGACAATAGCGCGGTATCGCAGGTCAATAGTGGCTCCCCCGATATATCTCTAATATGGTGGCACTAGTAATATATTCCGGTGGCGTTGTACGAGTAGTCTCGCCTCTCGGGTGTGTCGTAGCGGTACCGCACGTAGTCATTAACACCTAGCTAAATGCGTTGTCATGCTAAACTAATTTATATTTTTACACAAGGTTAATTCACAACGATCACACATAGGCGGTCACACTTACCGTTGATATCGTGGGCAAATGGAGAAATGGGTAAAAATCACGTAAATATAATAAACGGAATAGTTTATGAGATGAATATTTGTTACTTTTTCTATTAATACCATTTTACTAATTAATTGTTAAGCTTGAGTTTTTAATTAAGTAAATAAGTACATTGATTCACGAAGAAGGTTTAGGTATATAACTTGTGAAGATTTTTTTTTAAATTGGTTGAATCGTTATATTTCAAAGTGTCGGAAAAAGTCAGCCGGCTGAGAGCTTTCGTCGAAAACGCTGCCTAATTCTTTTGAGATATGACAAATTGAGATAATAAACGACGCAGACTAAGTCACGGGAATCAGCTAGTGTTTAAATATTTTATAGACCTATATTAACAAGCCGCACGCCAGATCTAATAGATATAAACTATGTTCTCTCTTTACTTTGTACAATTAAATTTGTTTTACAAATGTACATACAATTCTGTTTACACCAATCTCTTACCTTGATCACATTTAAAAAATGCACGTTCACGAATTTGTAATATAATATATTTAGACTTACATTGAGACATTTTAGAACGACTAGATTAGTTTTGGAGATATTTTTAAATGTATGCTCTATACTAATATTATAAAGAGGTAAAGTTTGTCAGTTTGTGGCGTTGTAGAGGGTAATCTCAGGAATTACTGGTCCGATCTGAAATGAATTCTTTCAGTGTTATATAGTCCATTTATCGAGGCAGGTAATATATAGGTATAGGTAATATAGGTTATATATCATCACGCTAAGACCAATAGAAGAGTGATTCAAAATCGGGGTTCTTTTCCTTTTGGAGAGCTTCCGCTGCGTGCTAGCGTTAGCCCGAAGTTTCTAATCCACGTGGACGAAGTCGCGGGCAGAGGCTAGTTTATTATCATACTTAAACCCATTCATAACTTCGACAGAATAATGATAAAGTAAGAATTTTTGATATTATATGATAAAATATATGATTATAAATATCTATTGTCAGTACAATAAACACAAAAAAACCATTGGATGTTTTAGACTCAGTATGTGTTATTAGAAAACAGTTAAATACGTATTGAATACTTGCTTTAAAAAGGTTTCGTATTCCATGCCCCGCGCTCTTAGTGACTCCACTGTGCCTGATGGTAAGCACAGTACAATCCAAAAACAATAGACACCACAGAGTGACACACTATCCATCGCCGGTCACCGCTGTTATGCCGGCCTGCGAAATGCTGGATATGCACAGGCTGATACCGAAACGCGACCCGCAGAAGCGAATCACTATGACGGGCTTTTTCGCCGTATACATGGTGGTTGCGACCCAGTCAGGCTGTAAAACCCTAGGCTTTCGCCATTGCCTCGTTTGTTATTCAGCAGGGTGCACCACTTGCAGGTGAGATTGGATTGGGTGTCTCAAGTCCCATGATGTTATTCGACACCCCTTACACCCCTAACCCTTGTGTGAACCCTTAACAAATAAACTGGATTTTATTTATATATCTAAGATTATTCTGATGATTTAGCAATATGGTAATATTCAATAGACATTGCCATAGACATGTTTCACCATAATCTGAACCAATTTCAACGTATAGACTATAAAAAAACACTGATTACTTTATATATCTATATAATTCTCTCTGTATATAATACTCTATATTTTAAGTAAGTGTACTGGTGTATGATTGTACTTTTTTTAGTAAATATATGTGCATACATTTTGGGTAATATAGCAGACAAAAAAAAAAATGAGTGCGTGTAAATGTCACACGTGATTGAAGTAAAACCTCTTTGCCGTTATAAGAGATCGCGATTAAGTTAAAAATAAATACATCCTATGAGAATTTAAAAATGCATTTATTGATGAGGTAACACTAGAGTAATATATACATTTATTATCGTCGACCACTATACATTTTAAAACAATAATTTAATTACTATCATACTTCAAGTATGATATGATTGGTTCATGATAACTGAAATGATTATTTACTTTGTAACAAAGAGTTGCTAATAATATCTCCTGTGTTATTTAAGTTCCGAATTAGCTGATAGATGGCACCACAGATGATGAAAACTTTGATTTAATTTGTTACTTAATTACATTGAAACAAGATGGCAGCACGGTCGGGCGCCCGTTTATACATCTGTAGGTGGTATTTATACATTTATTTATACGTCTGTAGGGAGTAGAGTCACGCTGAAGTTACTACTGGTTTCAGCATGAATGGGTCGACTCGCGCCGGGGTAGTACCACCTAACCCACAGAACACTGATGTGAAGTAACAGTGCTTGCATTGTTGCGTTTCGTTCGGTCAGTGACAGCGCCGGAGGCCCACCTCCCCTGTCCCCCAACAAAGGATGGCAACGCACTTGCGGGTCTCCTGGTGTTGCTAGTGTCTATGGACGGCGGTGATCACTTAACATCAGGTGACCCGCCTGTTCGTTTGCCTCCTATGATAAAAAAAAACATAATTATATTCTATGGTTTTTATTATTATTCAAATTAATATTTTTTTATTATTTGATTTTTTATAAGTTTTGAATTGTTTGTTTATTGACAAAATCAAAAATATAAAAAAAAACCGGATGGTACAGAAACGTGCCGCCATATTGCCGTAACGGACTTCCGTTGCAATGTCGTCCAGTTACCTCCTAGGCGCGCCTAAAGAAGTTTTACTTCAAAAACTTTAAATAATAACGATAACCATTTAAATTTATTGTGATGTGTGCCTTATTAAAATGTATTGAGTAGTTTTCGTATATATAGGTGGTGAATTGCATGAATCAGGCCCAAGCCGAGATCTGCCGTGCACTTTTGAGCTAGTTGCCAAAATAAAATCGGCTGAGTACCTTAAACGCTCGCCTTAGTAGTCCAGTGAAGCTGTTAATACCTTGCCAGGTCAGTAGCGTAGTCAGTTGGATAAAAAAAGTCTCTCATAAAAACATCCATGTTTTGAAATGTCTATATAGATACAACATCGCGCATAAAAAACAGCGATGCTCTCGACATCGATGGATATCGATGGTTTAGAAAAAAATTAAACAAAGGTGAATATGAATGAAAATGTATATTTAAAACCAGGTAAATAATAATTATTTCAATAAATAGAATTCAAAAACAATAATTTTGTCAACCTTATGCCTAATAAACGGTCTCATTCTTGGTTAACCATAGCACATTTCTAAAATTGACCGCAAATAATACAATAGATGGCGCTACATATGAAACATCATTTATAAGAACCTGTTAGCTTTATTGTCTCGAAGTTCAAAATACAAATAGTCTAAAATAATACCAGTCCATCAGTCAGAATATAGAATCGGATAAAGTAGGGAAAAACGAAAAAAAGTAAGATCTATACTCTCATGAACTAATGCATATTAATAAAGATGGGTTGAAGGGTGCACGGTTGACCGATTATTCTTTCCTTTGTTAAACGGGAAATAACTCCGGATGTCTGTCCACAAAGAATTTTATTACTCCTCTGTATAAAGCGGGCTAGTATTTTACTCGGCTTTAGTTATCGAGACATGGATTGTTGAGATGGATGGAAATATGTTTGGAATTTCCTTTTTTTCTTTGTATAAACGATTGGCTTCTACCACGGCGTCGTATACTTTATTTACAGAATTTTAGAATACAAATACACTATAATTCAAATAAAATTTAATACTTTTAATTATAATATGTGCAATCATCGGGCAAATCAATTTAAGAATACCAACTCACTCAGTACGAACTCATCAATTATTTAATTTACCATCAGTCAATAACAACGATTCAAAAAACAATCCATTGTATCAAATGTGCAAGTACTATAACGAATTCTGTGTTCAAAAAAGACATATTTAATGACAGCTTTAAAAAAATTAAGAAATATTGTATTAGAGACATAGATGTATGATAGTCATGTTTGTATATCCCCAATATTTATTTTGTCATCACACTAGGCTAACTGTGGTAATTGTTAAAATTGATAATGTTGTGTACAATTTATAGTTGGATTTCAGATTTATTATGTGTTACACTAATCACGTATAGTGTCGATGCAGTCAGGAATGGCAATAAATACTTCGTAGATACTGTCACTATTTATTTGGCCAGAGCTTCGCCTTACAATACTTGTTATAATACAATGCGTAGATATCACCAACATCTTGCCTTTTAAAGGCCCATCTATATAAGTCAAAGCGATTACTATTTATACATAATTCCGCAAAATAATTTAAGTAACACAAAAATAATAAAGTATGAACAAATTAATGTTATTTAAGCTATACAACAATTTTATATAATTATCCTTATTTATGTATCTCTAATATGGTTAGTAATCTGTTTCGACATGTAGATCAGCAACATCTTGCCTTTCATGGCCTAACTATGAAGTCAAAGAATATACTATTTATTATTTATAATGATCAAACTAATGATTCAATTCTATATAATGATATTCTTATTTACGTCTTATTAAAATCTATATAATAATAATTATTCTCATTTATGTATCTTTATTATGGTAGCGCTAGTTTCAATGTGTCTCTTAATATGGTGGCGCTAGTATCAATGTGTATCTCTAATATGATGGCGCTAGTGTCAATGTATATCTCTAATATGATGGCGCTAGTGTCGATGTATATTTATAATATGGTGGCGCTAATATCAATGTTCCGGTCGTGTTGTAGTCTCGTCCCTTGAACGTGATGCAGCGGCACCGGAGGTGGGTGATAACATATGTTATAATAGTTTTGTTACCCATATAATTTCAATCTGTTATCTGTAATTGTACCTTTTTATAAAAAAATAAAATAAAAAAATATATGTCTCTTTAGGTGGTAGAGCCAAGCTGAAGCTATTACTGGTTTCAGCATGAATGGGTCGGCTCGCCCGGGGTAGTATCACCCTCTAACAGAAACACCGACGTGAAGTAACAGTGCTTGCATTGTTGCATTTCGTTCGGTCAGTGATAGCGTCGGAGGACCACCTCCCCTCCCCTTTCCTGTCCCCTCCCTCTCCCCTCCCCATTCCCCCAACTTCCGAAAAACAGGCTGGCAACGCACTTGCGACTCCCCTGGTTGTTGCTGGTGTCTATGGACGGTAGTGATTACTTAACATCAGGTGACCCAGAAAAAAATGTCTGAGGGACAAACTATTTTAGACAAATTAAAATGCCTATTTAGTACTTCTTAGGAAATCATTTATTTGGTTTTTCGTATGTATAATATTTGATGTAGATTATTATATACTAGCCTCTGGGTTAACACTAACACGCAGTGAAAGCTCTCAAGAGAAAAAAAAACCCGATTTTGAAACATTCTTCATTGGTGCTTCGCTCCTGTTGGTCTTAGCGTGATGATATAACTATAACCTTTCTCCATAAATGAGTGTTACCTGTGGTGCCGCTGCATCACATTCGGGAGACGAGACTGCAACACGACCGGAACATTGATGTTGGCGCCACCATATTATAAATATACATCGACGCTAGCGCCAACATATTACAAGATGCATAAATATTCATTGACTTCATAGTTCGGCCATGAAAGGCTAGATGTCGCTGATCTACATGTCGACACAAATTTGTCAACACATTTGAGATACATAAATAAGGATAGTTATAAAAAGTTGTTCTATAGCTTAAATAACATTAATTTGTTCATACTTTATTATTTGTGTGTTACTTAAACTATTTTGCGGAATTATGTGTAAATAGTAATCGCTTTGACTTATATAGATGGGCCTTTAAAAGGCAAGATGTCTGTGATATCTACACACTTCTTATATACCAATTATTGTAAGGCGAAGCTCTGGCCAAATAAACAGTGAAAGTATTTACGAAGTATTTATTGCCATTCCTGACTGCATCGACACTATACGTGATTAGTGTAATATGAGCTATATAACATTGAAATAATTTTTCAAATCGGACCAATAGTTCCTGAGATTACCCCCTACAACGTCACAAACTTTACCTCTTTATATTATAGTAGTATAGTATAGATAAAAAAACAAAGTTATTACATAATACAGTAATATTTTACTGTAAATACAACAAACAAGTTATTTTCTTAATTACAAACAATTTTTATTTGTATAAGATAAATTAGTCAACCAGTGCATGTATATACAAGGTTATTGGTAATTAGACGTATTCCCGTGAGGAAGGCAAAGAGGGTGACAATATGTGATAATTTTAGCCCCCATATACATATCCAAAAACGAACCATTTTTGAGTTATCGTTGTTTTAGCTTTTTTCCAAATAAGTCAAAAATGCAACTTCAAAAATTTATCACATTCAACAGACACTACAATTCTATGTATATATACATAGTTTGACTAAGGTATTTCAAACGTGACTGTCGTACAAGATAAATAACTTATAGAATTGATCTTAATGTTCCATCAAGTCACTAGCGTTAGATATATTTAGAAAAAGTAAACTGGAAAGGTTACTGATTTGCAGATTGTTTTTTGTAGGTTATACTAATAATATATACTCGGAAGTTTGTTTGTACGTTTGTTATACTATACTACACCTGTATGCCACACGCCTTGTCTACAGAACTAATCATAATGAAATTGTGCAGCGGTACAGAAAGGAATCGGTACCTTTCGCTTAAAAAACATATTGTAATTCCGAGGAATAGAGACTCAAGTCTATATAAACGCAAGCGAAACCGCGTGCACAACCTAGTTTTTTTTAAATAAATACGTTTAAATTGTCTATGAGAGATTGCTTAAATGTGTAGCATATTATGCGATAGTACGTGGTTTTATATTTGGAAGAATAAGCCGTATGCAGGCCGTGGTGGTGCAGTGGTTTGATCGGTGGAATATTATTTCGATGTTCCCAGGTTCGAACTCCGGCATATACCAACATAGTTAGGAAACCTGAATCTGAGAGATTATGAGGTGTAAGGGGTGTCGAGTAACATCATAAGACTTGAGACACTCAAGAACCTCACCTGCACGTGATGCACCCTGCTGAATAACGATTGAGGCAATGGTGAAAGCGGAGTGGCAGAGTTTTACAGCCTGACTGGGTCGCAAACACCATGTATATGGTGAAAAAGCCCGTCATAGTGATTCGCTTCTGCGGGTCACGTGTGTAGTGTGTCACTCGGTGGTCGCCATTGTTTTTGGATTGTACTGTGCTTACCATCAGGCATAGTGCAGTCATTTTGCCGTGCTACAATAAAAAAATGTTTTTGTGTGTTTGTTTCACTAGTATATGTGAGAAAACATAGAACTGTGGATTCCTCAGAGTTTGAAATTGCTAATACGTCGTGCGCTGGCCTGGTTATTTTGCCCATACCTTCCTTCGGGAAGAGGCCTATAGCCAGACAGTGGGTCTATTACAGGCTGACGATGATGATTAAGCCACTTCTTGATAAATTATTGCTGTAGGTGGTAGAGCCACGCGGAAGCTATTACTGGAATTATGAATGGATCGGCTCGCTCAAGGCACTACCACCTCATAGAAAACCGACGTGAAGTAACAGTGCTTGCATTGTTGCGTTTCGTTCGGTCAGTGAGAGCGCCGGAGGCCCACCTCCCCTCTCCTCTCGTCCCTCCCTACCTTTCTCCCAAACACAAGTTGGCAACGCACTTTCGACTCCCCATGGTGTTATTAGCGTCTATGGACGTTGGTGATCGCTTAACATCAGGTGACCCACCTGTTCGTTTGTCTGCTATGACATAAAAATAAAACTTACTAATTTTTTGTTATACAGTTCAGTTGTTTTAAGACGTCTAGGAAAAGACCGAGCATACGCCGAAATAGGTTTCAGCCGCCACAATTTCGAAATGCAACTTCTTATGAGAAGGTTTTGATATTCTGATCTGCGACTTTTTTGGGCAACCAAAATTAGTGAGGCCTACCCTCACTAAACACTGTGTCGAGTAGAGTGAGAGCAGTGTCTCGCTTTCCTTCGGGTATTGGAGAATAGTAAGTGAACGCTCTTCTTGCTTCCTATTAGAAAGCTTCTACCGTGTGTGAATTTATTGCTATTAGGTATACTTGTATTTTTTTTTCGATCCTATCCGACACTTATCTTTATATTATGGGTAATTATAATTTCTATAAATCATAACCTATGTGTTAAAGTAAGATCACCAAAAATTTGTTTAGTAGTTTTTGTGTTAAAATTAATAAATATTTAGTCATCTTCACAAATTATCGCCATTATAATATTAAACATACACTCGAGTAATATTACCGTCACTTGTTTGTATATAAGATCTTAAAAAGGCTTTAAAGTATAACTTTTTTCATCGCCTCAAATTTTTTTGTACATCTATTGCATGTCACATTACAGCCGGCGTATTACGGCCGGAGAAACGAAAATTTTAAACTATTTCAATTAAAAAAAATCAATAATATCGTTTTAACATCGTTCCTCGTGATTAGGACACGTCTATGAATTATTTATCGAGTATCGAGGAAAAACAAAACCGGTCGGAAATCATTTGCTTGTTTCGCTAAATCTCGGTTTTATCGGTTTGATTTTCCCTTTCGAATGGGGTTGCCAACATAGATATTTAGGTTTGCGGGAAAGATACAATTACATTAGCGTAATATAATTGCATAAAGTATAATAAAGGTAGTCAAGTTTCACTTAAAATGTAAGCTTATATAAACTTTGTGAACACTATAATCAACCAAACTGAGTTTTTAGCAGGATTTTGAAATGTTAGTTAGTGGTTATTATATATTATTCATAATCTCATACTGGTGGTGTTTTACTTAATGTATGGTTGGTTGAATGCGCAATGAATGAGATATAATACCACGGAACACGGTTTCTAAGTTGTCACAAAATAGCCCTGGAAAGTTCTAACAAGACGGCTACCATCTTGTTAGTTTATTTAAATAATTGCAAGCAACTTGTCATTACCTACTCGACAATGGCAGTAATAATCTACTAAAAGATTGGTTGCCATAAAAGAAAAAAAAGTGTGTCCATAAAACAAAATGCGTGTATACGAATGACTTATAATATAATATAATAATAATGAATAGTATAAGTAAGATAGATCAGTAGTATTTACTGTGTATGTGTTATCTGTGGTGTGTATGACGAGCTAATTAATAAGGTGCCACTGTATCGTGCTATCTGTATGCTCGAATGCGATACTCCGGTGGATCGAGATTATAGCTTGAGCTGCCGCCAAGGTGGGCCGCGAGGAGTGTGCGGGAGCGAAGTCAATTACCAGACTATGGCGGTGTGATGTATTGTAACACAGGTGTGAGCGTGAGCACGCTCATTTTAAAGAGTTGGAGTGGTATCAAGAAATTAAATATCTTTGGTAGAATAATAGAAATTACACTATTGGCATATTTGCTCTATTAGAATCACGATCAAGATCCGTAGTAATGACTTGCTACTATTGAACTTAGCTTGGTAAGCCGCGAGCTAAAAATTTTTTAATATTATATACTATGTTTTATATGTACGATATAGCATATATATTTTACGTTATAATTAACCATACGTCGTATCTACCTATTTGTTTTGCTGCCCTTATTATATAGAAAACATCTTAGATACTTCACTCGAAAATATATCCACTCCAATGTTGGGTGGTTTCTAAGGGATTGCCATGAGCAATAAGGACGCTCTTTGTACTAACTACATAAACTGCAATATATAGATGTATGTACATATGACGGTGTGCAGTAAAGATGCAATAAATAAATAACAATGTCATTTTTTTATACAACATCCTCTTGAGTGAAATTTGTCAACATTGAAAAGGTTATTATACTCTGTAGTGCATCTGTCAATAAAGGAATTTGGAGTATATATATGTTTCAAAATAAACCTATGCTAAAAACGGAACGTTCCACTTTTTGTGATAAGGCTGGCAACACTACTTGGATTCGGTTGTAGACAGCTTAACAGTGACTCGAAATGGAAATAAAATACGGCCTAGCGTATGTTGTACATACGACGGAAGTTTTATATCTCGGCAGAGAAAAGTGTGCAGAAATAAACAATTTTATGTGTCAATTTTAACTATTTATTTAATGCGAGTGTGATTTGTTTTTGTATTTTTTTTGTTAAACCCTCATACCTTACCTACTCAACTGACCATCATGAAGTAAATACACGATGTCAGGGATACAAAAAAGAACATGGGATACCTTTCACCTATAAAAAGTAATGTGCCCGAGGTATAGGTTAAATTTATGTTAACCAATGATATTATATTTAAAAAACTGTAGATACGTCACAAGCGCTTCGACAGCGCCGCGTTAAAACTTGGCTATTTCGTTTATTTTTGACGATTACCCCGTCTATCTGCCCGTATCTAAGCAGCATATAACTATTTCTTTTTCACCACCGATATTGAGAATATGCCATCATTCTTCCACATTTTATCTAAGAAAGTATGTGTGCGCCATTTGTTACACGATTATATTTTAGAAATTAGAATTTTATCTCCTGCCAAAAATATCGCTTAACTTACGTAGACTTTAAATAAAGTAAAGCAACTGAAAGTAATCAGTAACAATCATCCATCTTCACAAGCTTCCTCTTTTATACCGTTAGTAGGATTTTAAGATTAAAAAAGCAGTTTAATTTGGCGCTTACCAGTCTATAGCAATCCTTACCCGAACAGGATGATGTTAATTAAAATTTATCGGAATGTTTTCCGATAGCACTTGAATTCTTGGGCTGAAACTTGAAGGTTCTTGACCTTGATATGTACTTGACCTTACGACAGGTGTTTTACTTTGACTGTCTGACCTCTTTTATGGGGTCAAGTGTTAATGGGCGGTAGGTTTTTAAATTCTATGATTGGAAAATGTTTTCGGAGATATTTCCTTTTGTGACTCCGAATGACATTTTAGAACTTCGTGGTTTACGAAGTAAATTATAATTAAAACATTTAACTAGTTGCATGGCCTGCTAGTTTTCTCGGGTTAATATAAATCTGACCTCTCCTACGTGAGCAGTATTTTGTTCAGGATGAAACGTTTTTTCTTGTATCCCTAACTAGCTTCTGCCCGCGTGAAATAGTTACTCTGGGCTAACGTTAATACGCAGTGGAAGGTCTCAAAAGGAAAATAAACGAATTTGAAACATTCTCACCGGTGCTCCACCCCTATTGGTCTTAGCGTGAATATATATAGGTTTATAGCCTCCCTCGATAAATGAGCTATATAACGCTGAAATATTTTTTTTATTTGACTAATTGTTACCGAGATTAACGCGTTCAATCCAACAAACAAACATACAAACCCTTCACTTTGCTAACATTAGTAAAAATAGTCCAATATATAACAAACAATTAAGCACATTCACATTTGTAATATTAGTTAGGATTGAAATTAGGTTCAGAGAAGATAACGCCGGCTTCTATCAAGAATATACGTTTTCCTGAAGAATTCGTTCTATATACATAACGATGTAAAATTTGAAATAAACGCCATCTACTCGCTGATTCTCAGTACTACGTCGCTAATTGTAAATGTTTGAAATTTTTACGTTATCACCAAATTTATCTTATTTATATTATTACGATATCTGTATTCTCATTCTTGGAAATTTTATAATTTGTTAATTGAATCCTACGAGTTTCGTGTCTCGTTATTTTCGTAAGCAATTAGCTAATGAAATGTTGATTTGTACACATGAAATTAATGTTTATTATGTATGTAATAAAGTAATTAATGTAAAAATGTACTGATTATTTTTTAATAGCTATCAATTTCGATGTTTAATACCTGGTAAGAGTCTCGTAATACCTTTTTTTTTTTAATATATGACGTCACTTCATATGATGGTAGGTAAATACTGTTCAAGAGCAGATGGCAAATTCCTCGGCTTCTCTTAACCAAGGCTTTATTAATCATCATTTCATGCTGGGACATATTCCATATCTTTAAATGCCCTGAAGTTTACATTTTTGTACTTTCTGAGTACGTAATGCTTGATTTTTTTTCTCAATTATGCGTCAAGGTTAATAGTTATTAGTTATTATTAATATCAATCAATCAACGTAGGCAAACATTGCCCTTTGTATCGCATGCTTTCTTTTTGTAATAGTTTACGTTTTAAATCTGTTATATTCTTTTGTTTCTTTGGCTTCGACTATAAAAAAATAAATTAATATTTAATTTCTCTTATGTTGTACATATTGTGTTTGGCTTTAGGAAGGTTCTTGTCAATGTTTGTTCATGGAATTCAATTTTATGAACCTAAAATAATAGTAATAATAATATAGCTATAAAAAACAATTTTCTCTGTAATGTAAAAAAATATCAAACATTTAAAAAATGTACAGCTAGCTAGTACATTATGGTATGGCTAATAAGCTGAGAGATGGCGCTGAAAACAAGTCTGCTTACCTAGTTACCTGACAGTTTTATCGATCGATTTAATCACCAAAAATTAAATGTTTCACATAAAAAAACGGATTTATGACTTAATATTTTTGCTTTGTTATGATTAAAGAAACAAAACCTTCGGTGAACAATGCGTTGTCTCGGACAAAATAGCAAACCCCTCTGGTATCCAACAACAATTCCATCTTTTGTCGAACGTCACAATCGTCTGTCGTGCTCGCCTAATACTTGTGAATGACAAACTTTAAAAACTTTTCCAATATTGCCATCGATATAGCTTTTGTAAAGAAGAAGGTGCAATATACAGTTCATAGTAAGTTTTTTTTAATGTCATAAGTGGCATATGAACAGTTGTGTCACCTGATGTTAAGTGATCACCACCGTCCATGGACACTAACAACACCAGAGTTGCTAGTGCGTTGCCCCCCTTTGGGGGGAAGGGTTAGGGGAGGGAGAGGGAGAGGAGAGTGGAGGGGAGGTGGGCCTCCGGCGCTCTCACTGACCGAACGAAACGCAACAATGCAAGCACTGTTACTTCACGTCGGTTTACCGCGAGAGGGTGGTACTATCCCGGGTGAGCCGACCCATTCATGCTGAAACCAGTAATAGCTTCAGCGTGGCCCTACCACCAATAGTTTACTGGTTGACTAAAAAATGTATAAATTTCTATACTAAAATATACATCAGTTTGTGGAGGATTTAATGACCGTGGTTTCATAGCATGGTGGTAGGGATTTTTCTAATGCTCATCTGGAACTTATTTATTATCTCCGAGTTGCAAATTATCAAGCACCTGTAGGTGTGCTCCAGCTAATTTACTTTAGTGTGTTTACTATTTTAGACCGCATTAAATGAGATTTTGGTAAAACGATCTCATTTTGTAAATTAAATATTAGCTTAAGACAGTATTTGTAATATTTTTAAAAATTACTTTAGGATTCCCACGTGTGAACTTACTCACACGAAAAGCGATTGTCGTCCACCAATATTGATTATATATCGAGAATGAAAAGTAAGCCTTAGGGAGATGGAACAATAGATTTTTGGAGAGTGTTTGTCTGTAGAAATATGTTCTGAATCTAGTTTTAGGATTCTGTAATAAAAATATGCGTTACAATTTATGTGTTAATTTCGACTGCTGAATGCTCCGACTGCTGGATGCTCCCACTATGTCATATATAATTATTGCTCCGAGTGCCAATAGACATGAAAACCACACTAATTTTGATAATTTCAATTAAAAAAAGTCTGAAATTTAAATGTTGTATTCACGGTAAGTTTAAAAACCGAAAAGAGAACACAGTTATGTTATTGTTTTGAGTTTTCACTTCTGTTGGCAGTCTTTGTAACTGCTTCGAGTTTTTTATTACGAATAGTTATTATTTTCGACGTCAATGTTTATATGAAGTGAGCAAGCTGATTTAGCTGAAGATTGTGGTGCGATAAGTTTGACATTTCAGCAGTTTCATATGTCTTTTATTAAGGTCACTAGAATGCGGAACTTATGAATCTAACCACAAGAAAGTGTGTACTTGGGTTGTCCTTGAAACTGAATAGTAATTGAATAGCCGCAAGAAATGAAGAAGGCTAAGAAGAAGTTTGTAAGAATACTAGTGTGGTAGAATATGGAAATGAGGTTTGAATGGAGAGCGTTATGAGATACGTGCCACTTAGGTCTGCCGCGTTCTGGGACGCTTAGGTCTGTCGCGTTCTGGGACCCTTAGGTGTGTCGCATTCTAGGACGTTCAGGTCTGTCGCGTTCTGGGACGCTTAGGTCTGTCACGTTCTGGGACGCTTAGAGCTATCGCGGTCTGGAATCACGGTTTCACGGAATCACGGAAAAACGGTTTATATGCAATAATGTAGCGGTGTGATAGGGCCTCTGTTAACTGAACTGCTACCATTATACCACGTGACTGTTTAGACAGTAGCAATATTTCTGGAGTTCACGCTGCACTCGATTCTCGTTCTAAATCAATTTAAAAAAATAGGTACATAATATTTGACCTATTTAACTAGAAAAATACAAAAATTAGACATAATCCTCTACGCATCTATGTTAAAGTACAGTGTCAATGACCGTCAAGTGATTTCACTTTCATTTGAAAGGGAACGTGAGAATACCAGGAACAAAACAAAAGGGTTTATTACCCGTTATACTATCGAAATTAATTAACTTCGGGTCGCCCATTGTAGCTTTATTTACACGGTTGTAGCTATACTTTTGAAAGTCTTAGAACAAACTTTAACTTAGGTTTTCTTGGTTGTTTATTGGTGTTTGTTTTAATATCATTATTTTATATGTTTTTGTATTATTGTATTTGTAGGTAGTAGAGCCACGCTGAAGCTATTACTGGTTTCAGCATGAATGGGTCGGCTCGCCCGGGGTACTACCACCCTCTTATAGAGAACCGACGTGAAGTAACAGTGCTTGCATTGTTGCGTTTGGTTCGGTCAGTGGGAGCGCCGGAGACCCACCTCCTCTCCCCTTACACTTTCCCCTTCCCCTCCCCCCTAACACAGGCTGGCAACGCACTTGCGACTCCTCCCTTGGCGTTGCAAGTGTCTATGGACGGTGGTGATCACTTACATCAGGTGACCCACCTGTTCGTTTGCCTCCTATGACATAAAAAAAAATGTTAAATGTGACCATAAAATATCGTTTCCTAGAATATTGCGAGTGTCTAAACAGTCATCTGGTATACATGAATGCTTGTCATAGTGGCTCTCTCTTGGTTTTAAGGAGCAGTAATATAGGAAAAATGTCGTAATGTTTAAGTGGTTTGATCGGTGTCAATTGGATGTCCGCATGCTCGAACTCCTGCATGTACCAAGGATTTTTTTCCGAATATGCATATACAAATTGGAAAAACACTATCGGTTGAAAGTCAAAGAAAAAATCGTGAGGAAACCTGAACCTGATTTGTTTTTTTGTAGAATTACCATATGTGGAAACTATATAACAAAACAGTTCTAACTGTGGCTTTCTCAGAGTGTGAACTCGCTAATATGGCGTAGGTTGGCGTGGTGATTATGTATATATATTCCTTCGAAAATAGGTCTATGACCTATGGGTTTTACAGGCTGATGTGATTATGATAATGATAATAGGGTTCGAAAGGCTTGGAGACTGGTGTGATGAAGATGCCTGACGATATATTATAAAATTGTCGGTCCCCTTGTTTTTGTATTATATTCTGTCGAGCATCAAGTACATTGTCACCCTTTTGACGTGTTTAGGCGACAGCTCAAGCCTAGGTTTGGCCTCATTGGTACCTTTGAGTTTGTTGCCACACACCTGTTACTTAAACGCTTCCCCAAAAAGTCCGGTAAAGGTATAAAGGCCTGACAGGTCAACAACGATTAATCAATATGGAAAAAAAACCGAGTTAAATTCTATTTTGCGCATCGGAGCGAAGAAAACATCAACAAAGAAAAACAAAGGGAAGAAATCTTAAAACGGACTGCGACTACACAGCATTATAAGGAGTAAGTGCGATCATAGATTGATTGTTTAAAAGTGAGTCTATTCGTTTTTTTGTTCATACGTCTATACATATAATAAGAATGTACTGAACTTTTCAGATTTTCGTAAAAAAAAATGTTGCAGGTGTTTTCAAATAATCTGTCCGTTTGCTTGAACACGCATCACTGCAAAAGTGCTGCGTTTACGATAAAACCTCATCTCAAGAGAATCAAAACATCAAGAAAATCATAAAGCATATTCTCGAGTAACATTTAGTCTTGGTTTCATTAAAATCGGTTCAATCTATCAAAAATTATTGTAATTTTAATGACGACGCGGCGTAAGTACGAGAGAAAAGTAGATTTTTTTTATTGTAGCACGGCAAAATGACTGCACTATGCCTGATGGTAAGCACAGTACAATCCAAAAACAATGGCGACCACCGAGTGACATCCTGTCCACCGCCGGTCGCCGCTGTCATGCCGGCCTGCGAAAAGCTGGATATGCACAGGCTGATCCTAAAACGCGACCCGCAGAAGCGAATCACTATGATGGGCTTTTTCGCCATATACATGATAAAGATAAGTAAATGGACTTAATACATTCAAATACATAATTTTATTACTCACTGAATTTTTTAACTTAGGTTACACGCAGACGGAGTCGCGGGCACAGCTAGTTACAAAGTAAATTTCTTTCGACTCAAACAATATTTATATTATCTAAGGGTTTAATGTAAATTTTTGAACGAATTATATTGTTTTAACCCGTGTAAGTGTAATTTTTATATTGATAGAATACTGAAGTATATTTAATTACGTTTCTTAATACTTTCGCTGTCTACCACATATATTAAAGGATGCTCTATATATTATTCATGTAAGTTATCGATAAGTTACACCGAGCGCATGTTTCACATTCAGAAAACACTAAAAGTTTGCGCCTGACGAGAAGTTCTGACCGCAACATATCTTTTATTCAACGAAATTTGAAAAAGTTATTGATCTATTGAAGTTTTAACCAAATAGTTTTGAACCTGTGATGGCTCAGTAGTATTGTATTTAGAAAAAAATGTTCATCGCCGTAGGTTCGAACCCTGCAATGAGCAGTGAAAAGTTTCTTTATATCTTACTAATGGTCGTCGAATCGTCAAAATTTAAGCATAGTAAGGGGTGCAAAGATTTATTCACGTGCTATGTAGCTATTATTATTTGTATAGAAAATCATAAAGCAAGTCTTTGAGTAACTTTTTTTTTTTTTTTATTAAAATCGGTTCGCTGTATCAAAAGTTATAGTAATTTTAATGACGACGCGACCTAAGTACGAGAGAAATGTAGATAAGTAAATGGATACCAGACTAGGCCCCCCTCGGCAACGGCTCAAGCCTAGGTCCGTTCCCTCGGCGTGGAGCCCTTGAGTACGTTGCTCGCGCGATACAGTGACACAAAATCATACATCACTGCGACAACATTAAACATATCACCTCCACACACGTGCACGCATACACGCATACACAGGCAAGTGGAAGGGTTTTATTTTTTTCCCCTTATCAAACTGAAATAGTTTAGAATATTATCCGATACGAAATATATATAAGAGTTGTTGAGGTATGTATGCTTGGTACACATATATGTTTCAACAACTCATATATGTATGAATAGTTAGCTTAGCTTAGCTCAGATAGATCGCGAATTGCATGTATCAGGCAACAGCCAAAGCCGAGGCGTGCCGTGCACCCTTGAGCTTGTTGTCAAAATAAAATCGGCTGAGTGCCTTAAGCGCTCGCCTTAGTAGCCCGGTGAAGCTGTTAAGACCTTGCTTGGTCAATAGCGTAGTCAGTTCGAAAAAAAAAATCGAGTAAAAAAAATACAGAAATCATTACGGTCCTTAGCAGATACAGGAGTATTCTTCTATTGTTACTCTATATACGAAGTCGCGAGCAGGACTAGTAAAATAATATAATACTTTTTAAGGTGTTCACAATTCAACACTTATTTAATTAAACTGATATTCCATTTTGCACTCGCAACGGTCACGCACGATGAGTTACGGCGGCCTGCGTTTATCGTATAGAGGTGACTCGGTTTGAAACGCTTCTGTGAATTTTCAAATATGAAAATCCAGTTGGCTTTTACAAACAAGTCAGTTGCCATTACTCGCAGTGAAATATATGGTTGAATTATTCGAGCAGTTTATTCGATATCATACAAAAGTATCATTCGATTGTAAATTTTATTAAAAATTCGATATTCAAAACAATTGTTTCAGTATCGATATGTCCCCTTTATATAGTGTAAATACATAAAATCTTACTTTAATTTAAGATACGATTTATTAACTATTACCTAATTGTAGATAAGAATTGCGCTGCTACTGAAATACTAGCTGATTTCCGTTGGCTTTATTGGTCATTAAAAAGATGACAAAGAGTCAATCAATTAAAAAAAAAATAGTAACCTCGTACCGTCTTAATCCATATAAAGTTACTTGACGCTTATCGGTATATTCTGATCAATTTGGACAATATCTATATATAAATAATTAAATAGGCTTTGGGGAAACGCTTAAGAACATCTCCCTCCTCTTTTTTCAGCCGATTTTTTTATTTTTTAGCTATTGATGAGTTTTGTTTTATCAATAAAAAAATTGAAAAAGTTTTTTTCCTCTGTGGTCGAAGTTCAAGCACTCGACGAGCACACGTATCTATAAACTATGTGCAGTGTGTTATTTTGATGTATATTATGATATGTTACCAAAATGTGTTCAGTAGTTTTCACGTAAAAGGGTAAATAGTAACATGATGTTAATAATGACTAGTAATATAGTATTAAGACCTAGTTTATGAAATGTAGTTAGCGTAGATGAAGATATATTATCTATAGACCAGGGGTGCTCAAACTTGAACTACTGACGATCCACCTCAATATTGCTAGACTACGATCGGTGAAAGGCTGCAAATATGTGTGATGCAGGATTGTCGTCTAGGCAAGTGTAGGTAACTCCCGCTAAAAACGATAAAAGAAAGTGATGAGGAAGTTATTCTGGCGTACTCTGTGAATAGTTCTATGTCGGCACATTTTTCTCTTCAACCACTCAAAAAGCAATCGTTTGAGTAGTTTCCTGTATACATTCAGATCATCATGTCGAGCCTTGTGGTCAATAGCATAGTCAGTTCGAAAAAAAAAAAAAAAATGTTAAGTTTTCACTAATTATACATAGAAATGAATGGGCTGAATTTAAATATAAGATAGATCGATTCACAGTATTTTTTTTTTGTTACGTGGGGAAATCCCTTATGGATACGCCACCCTCCCGGGGGAGAGGGTGGGTTATGTCCGAGTCGCACGGACTAAAACCCCACGGTGTACCGACAGACCGTTTTGTGGGGGCGGCAAGGGATCGTTCAAGCTAATCAACCTTGTAGAGCCGCCCCCACGGTCCGCCCGGCGGAAGGTGACCGCCGGGCTCCTACCTATAGAGGGACAGACCGGGTACACACCGGCTGCCCCCCCTCGTCCGCCGGACCCGTGCAATGAGGAGATGGGCCCCCCGGCCCATCCCCTCAGGTCCGGCTACGGTGGCAGGAGGAGTTGGGCGAAGCGCCTTCTCCTCCTGCCTGTCCTCCTTTGGCGGAGACGGCCACTTTGAGGGTCTGCCTCGCGGGCCCTCTCCGCCTCCTCCTTCTGCGAGATGACCTCCTCGCAGAAGGAGGCCATCGCTCGCCAAGCCTGTTCGCTGCCGAGCATGGCCGAAACCACGCTCGGCAGCGATAAGTCCGTTCCCACGGCCGCCGCCAGGATGCGGCGCTGCTCCCCCCACGCAGCACACTCAGACAGCGTGTGCTGCGCGGTATCTTCCTCAGCGCCGCACTCGTGGCAGGCGGCCGTCGGCTCCCTGCGTGTGATCCGGTGCAGGTACCACCCGAAACAACCGTGTCCGGTGAGTACCTGCACCAGTCGGAACGTCAGGGAGCCCCACTCCCTGGCAGTCCACTCCCGCAGGACCGGGCGGACGGCGTCCACTGTGAACCGCCCGAATCGCTCGTCCGCCAGGTCCTGCTGCCACCTTTCGACGGCGTCCCCCCTGAGACGCCGTCTCTCCGCCTCTACCTCCCTGGGAGCCGGAGGCTCCCCCCTTCGTTTCCTCGCCGCCGTGAACTCGTACACGGCGGCGAGAACTCCTGCCTCCAGCTCCCAGGGCAGGGAGCCGGCGAGCGTGAAGGCCGCCGCCGAGGACACCGTCCGGTACGCCCGGATTGCCCTCAGTGCCACCGTGCGCTGCGCATTGCGGAGCGCACGCACGTTGGCGGCACCGAGGGCATCAGCCCAGACTGGTGCCCCGTAGGCGGCCATCGCCCGCACGACTCCCATGTAGAGTCGGCGGCACCCGGCGCCCGGCCCCCCCACGTTGGGGAGTAACCGGCCGAGTGCCGCCGCCGCCCCAGAAATTCGCGGTCCGAGCCCCGCAAAGTGGGGCTCGAACCGCCAGCGCCCGTCCAGGGTGAGGCCCAGATATTTCATCTGGGTCCCCACCCTGATCCGGGCTCCCTCCACCACAATGTGAGCCCCAGGAGGTGGCCCCCGCCGAGGCCCATGAAAGAGTAGGGCCTCGGTCTTCTCGAGGGCCACCCTGAGGCCCAACCTCCTGATGCGCCTGACCACGAGAGATGTGGCCATCGTGGCCAGGCGCTCCACCTCCCTCCACTCTCCCCCCCGGGCTACGACTAGGGTGTCATCCGCGTAACATATGAGGCGTGCCCCATATGGGAGCACGCCGCGGAGCACCCAGTCGTAGTCCATGTTCCACAGGAGCGGCCCTAAGGCCGACCCCTGTGGAACCCCCCGCCTTGTGGCCCGCCAGACCATTCGCCCGTCGCCGTCTACGTAACCGACCTCCCTATACGCCTCCTACGCCCTATACGATACGCCTCCAGCGCCCGCCGCAGGTAGGGGGGCACCCCGAAATATCGGAGCGCCTCCCGTATGACCCCATGCGGCAGGGTGTTGAAGGCGTTGGCGATGTCAAGGGACACCGCCAAAACCCTCTCCCCCTGGGAGGTCGCCTCTGCCGACAGCGACTTCAGGAGGCACAGGGCGTCCACCGTGGAACGCCCTGCCCGGAAGCCATACTGCGCATCCGCCAGATTAGGCCCTACGCCCTCTAGGTGCTGGACGACCCGGGAGGAGATAATCCTCTCCAGCACCTTCCCGGCGTCGTCCAGCAGGACGAGGGGCCGATACGCAGACGCGTAGTCCGGAGGGCGGCCTGCCTTTTCCATAAGGCAGAGCCGCCCAAGCTTCCAGGGCTTCGGGAACTGCCCGACCGAAAGACACCGGTCGAACAGCTCCCGAAGCCACCCCCCTAATTGGCCCAAGGCGAGGCCGAGCACCCGACCCGGGACCCTATCAGGGCCGGGCGCTCTACGCCGGTTAAGGAGGCGCTCGACTGCCCTCTCCATCTCCTCCTGGTGCCCTAAAGCGAATCACTATAACTGTTTTAACATCATGTGTATGGTAATCACAACTGAATATCTAGGAATAATTTGTAAGCGATTATTTGGTATTTTCCCTCACTGTTAACGTTATTATCGGATTTCCAATTTTTTTTTTATTGTAGGTGGCAAGCGGACTAATGGGTCTCCTGACGTTAAGTGATCACCACCGTCCATAGACACTTGCAACACCAGGAGAGTCGTAAGTGCGTTGCCAGCCAGTGTTTGGAGAGAGGAAGGGAAGAAGGAAAGGGAAGGGGAGGGTAGGTGGGTCTTCGGCGCTCTCACTGACCGAACGAAACGCAACAATGCAAGCACTGTTACTTCACGTCGGTTTTCTTTGAGAGGGTGGTACTAACCCGGTCGAGCCAACCCATTCATGCTGAAACCAGTAATAGCTTCAGCTTGGCTCTACCACCTACAAAAACAGCTATTCTTCATACTTACTTTTCAGCACATTTCTGAATCCTGTTATGTCGATATTCGATATAACACATATATTCGAATGATAATCGATTAAATTTGACACATACCTCGATAATTATTCACAGAAGCGCACCACTAGCGAAGCACTAGGTATATATCACACTAGTTAGTCCGCGCTGACAGATTTATAGGGCTCTTGGGACAAATTATGAAATTGAATGGATTTTGTTTTTCATTTTAATCCCAACATATTCCTTAATGTTATTCATCGCCAGTGATACATCACGCTGAGTTTGATTTATCGTGAGCATTAATTATGTCGAAATACCAGAGAAATGGGGCCGAGTGTTACCTTTAACTGGTTACCTAACTTTCGGATTAAGTACGTATTGGAAAATTAGTTGACTTCTTAGAGAAACTGTAGTAAACGAACGTGTCTAGACTAACAGATGGATATTACGTGGTCCAATTCAAATAGGACTTTAATCATGAGAAATCAATGAAGGTGTTACTTTGTTGTGTACAGTGTACGTTACTTGGGACTACCACCTTCCGCCTGGCAACGGCTGATCAATTCCAGGACTTGTTGGTCAAATTGCAGTAAATGAATGTGTATAGACTAATTGATGGATATTAAGTGGACTATTTCAAATAAAACTGTAATCATTGTGAAGAATCGATGAAGGCGTTACTTTGCTGACATTCTTTATTAAATACTAGAGTGCAAGTTAGTTACTTTACACCTCCGCTTGGTAGGGGCTGATTAATTACAGATCTTTTTTTTATATCATAGGAGGCAAACGAATTGGTTGGTCACCTGATGTTAAGTGATCACCACCGTCCATAGACACTTGCAACACCAGAAGAGTCGCAAGTGCGTTGCCATCCTGTGTTTGGGGGAAGGGAAGTGGGGAAGGAGGGATGGGAGGTGGGTTATCCGGCGCTCTCAATGACCGAACGAAACGCAACAATGAAACCACTGTTACTTCACGTCGGTTTTCTGCGAGAGGATGCTACTACTCCGGGCGAGCCGACCCATACATGCTGAAACTATTAATAGCTTCAGCATGGTTCTACCACCTAGAAAAGAATTACGCAGAATCTATAGAAAGAGTTATAATACTACTCTTTCAACATTAAGACAGACAGACAGACAATTCCTGTACAATAAGTATACAGATTATCCACCATACTTCTGAATTAATGAACGATCAGACGGTTGTCTAGTATATCTATCTAGTAGTATCGCTTTGAATATAGTAATATTAATATAGATTTTTGTTTAATCTAATCATATAACTATAATAAATGTATCTATATTATATTATATTATATTATTATTTTGTAAAAAATAGTTTTTTGG